>JASCZW010011088.1:0-33448 GCA_034211315.2 Aedes japonicus | reverse complement strand
CATCCTAAGGAGGTCAAAACAGATCAAAACTTGAAAATTTGAAGAAAACATGGATCAATTTACAAAATTTACTAGTAAATAAAATTACAAAAATAGTGAATGTCAAAATAGTGTGTTTTCAAAAGAGGTTTTCAAAAGTAGATGGAAGTATTCTTTGCCCTGGTTAAACCTCTGATAGATATACCATTCCATAATATTATCAGTGCATTTCAAAAATAGACTGAACTATTGTATTCCAAAAACTGATGGTACTAAACTTAAAGTTAATTTTCCCAAGGGTACTTTCAGTAGAGTAGAGAGTAAAGCGCGTGTCTTCGTACGGGAACCAAAACCAGAAAGAACCGCTTGGCTCGGTTTAGGTTCAACATTTTTACTTTCGATTTGACAATGACAGTGTTGTGTGCTTTGCATAGAGATCATCTGAATTTCTGAATACACGTTTATACGTTTATATACGTTTACAAATAACATATTCGAAATTTATGAACTGTGAAATGAATTTACTCAAAATACTTATACGATATACATCATGAACATCTTCATATATTGCGCGAACATACTTGTAACACCAAAGTACAAGTGTCCAAAGACACCAATACGATGTTGTGATCGAATTTCCTTGGCTGGAATTATATTCATCATAATTTCAAATGTCATACACGCTAAGATCAGTTTACCCAAATATGGGTGAAGAATACCCATAATCACGAAAAGTGCACATACCCATTACGATTCTACTTACCCGTATTTGATTATTTTTTTCCATACAAATTTACTTAAATATGAGTAGAGTCAACTTATTAATAAATCAGTATGTGCATTTTTTGTAATTATGGGTAAACTGAGAGCTTAGCGTGTAAAGCTCTTGAATGAAATACGTAGTTCGTTGGGCTATGTGTGATTTTTGCCGATTTCATAAGACATTTTAATGAAAATCAAACTGATTTCTTGTGGCTGAAAAACATAAGGCATCTTATTGAATTTCGTTAGTCCAGTTGTTCCGTCGTAAGAGAAATAAGGGCATTGTGGATTTTGAGTTGCAATTTTAACGTGGACAACCTTTATTGAAACGTGATTTCTAGAATCACCGTCAATTCAAGTTTTAACTAGACTGAATTATTAAGCTCCAATTACGTAAGTTAATATGACGGAACATTCTTAGCATAGAATAATATCAATTTTTTCAATTTCACCACAACAACGAACTAATTTTGTTGTATAACACCCAGATATCAAATATTTACTTTCCAATCATACATTTAAGTGAACTGCATGCTCATTTGTTCGACCTCATTCAACAGGGAACATCCGATCCAACAGCATCACTATCACCATCAACAACAACAGCAGCAGCAGCAGCAACAACAACAACACAACAACATCGTCATCAGCAACAGCAGGGACAATTGGTGCATCACAAATCCATGTGGGCAATTAATCCTCTACGCCTCAGTGGGGGTAAGTAATAAATGAATAATGTGAGGTTACATTATGAATTATTTCTTCCGTCCTCTGATTAACCGCACCGAAATTGGCTTTTAGCATGAGTTTTCCACTGATTGCACCCATGTTTTCTATTGTCATTCTCTCTTTTCATCCGGACCACCATCCAGTGATAAACGACAGCATCGTGGGAGGCGGCGACGGAACGGATGAGGACAGTGGCAATACATCCTACCGACACGGTCACTGCCATCGTGGGGCAAGAACAAACAGCGGCCACTGTCCACTCGGACGACCTGAGGGAACTGTATGCCAAGGTGGGTGGTGATAGGAATGCGATGCGAAAAGCGCGGAATTATTTAAATCGTTTGAAATTGGTTTCATCGCGAAATGTGTTGTCCATATTGGTCGGTCGATATGCCGTATGGAAGCGATTGCCACATTGATTGTCTCGCGAACTAATGGCATGGGGCTGAAATAAGAATCAAGGGGCATGGGTAGGTGTCGATATGTGGGTGGTCAATACGTTTTGATGATGAAGGAGGTCAAATTCACAAACCTTCCTCGCTAACCCCTCCACCTAGCTATGCTTGCGGAGCTCAATTAAGTTCAGAGCAATGTTATGAGATTCTCGTTATATCATGCACATCATCGAATAGATACAATCAGATATTTAATGTTCTCCAAATATGTTGATGATTGACTCAGATCTTGAAGATCAACAGGGTCAATGAGGTATAGAGCAATATCCATCCATTAAGTTTTTATGAGTTTATTAAGTTTACGTGAAGCCTTTGACAACATGCACAATGCACAAAATTGAATTGATTTAATAAAACAATTAGAGTTCGAAAGTATTCTAGAGTTCGATCTTGATGAATAACTGGCTCAATAAATGCGTAAATAACTGTCCGAATCGTATTTACGAGATCTTGATCTTTCAGAGAACCCTTCTAACAGCATGCGCACATCAATGAGATGCTACTCAATCAGATGTTCAAGGCTCCGTATAGTATTCCCAACAGATTTAACATTTTGCAGATCTACTTTCCTCGTATTTAAGTTCAGAAGTATCGTTAATGTTTTTGAGGGGTCCAAGAAGCTCCCGAAGGGCTGTCAATGATCATGCACATAGTATTCTGGAGTTCAAAGCTTGACAATGTACAGACTTAATTATGATGCTTGTTCGTGCTACGCACTAGTTACCGGGCGGACGCAGGCTTTCTTTACGGCACTGGAAGCCTCTGGCTCGTAAGTATCCCTACGATGCACGACTAACATGCCAAGAAGCAGTGGACACCGATCTCGACAAATCTTAATAACAGGGTGTCCACAGACTCGGGAAAATCGAGAAATGCGGAAAAAATGCGGGAATCCAAAATCATCGGGAAAAAGTCGGAGATTTCACAATCCATCGGAATTTTTGTCATATGGCAGGAATCATGCTCACACCTTTTAAATTCATAAGATGAGTAGCGTTTTTTTTCATCTACACGGTAAAACGATCTAATTAACGGAATGAAACTGTTTTTCTGAAAATCCAGCATTGCCGAGTGAGAGTAGCTCAGTGTTCTATGGATGGCTGGTTGTCAACTAGAGGCGTTCGTCAAAATTTAAGGGGAAATCAGGATCTGCGAGCCAGCCGTGGCTTTGAAGTCCTCAGCAACGTTAGCTGTGGCTTGCACGCTGTACACAAAATTTTCGAGAAGGGACGAAGATAAACAGATTGACGTATCGCTTGATCTGAGTCAACGGCTGTGACAGGCAAGGTTACGCACATAACGTTCCTTTTGTCTTATTTTACTTGACTGGAACTCCTTGGCTGATCTTTACGACTGTAGCATCGCCATTGTGTGCATTACTGTAAATTTTAAAAATCTATTGTATCAGTCACCTTAAAGTCAACCGACTTACAAACGGAGCATTATGTCGGTTTTCCGATTAAAATTGTTCGTTGTTGTCGATGATGCGGTAGACGATAAGTGCTGCTCCAAAGCTGAATTTTGGGATCAAGTCTGCAGCATTGATCGAGTCGTTTTTCAGGGAATACCTGATCTAATTTCCTATAGCTCCGTTTCTTTCGACGCTTCGAGGGGAGTCCTTATCACATCTCGGCTGACCAAAACTATCTTCATGCTGTAAACTCTATGCCCGTCACAACGTAGCGTAACAGCGCCTTTCTAACTCCGCTGTAGCCAACGAAAATGCATCGCTTCATACTTCCCGACCCGCTTCTTTTTCGCTTCTCCTCTTCGGCACATGTGTACCATGACCTTGGCTCAAAATTTTCGTGGGTGCGACACATCCGGCCGCTCTTTGGAGAACTTCTCCTTGGGGTTACCACCAGTCCCTTTGTCGACGACGGTTGACAACGTCGGATGCGCACTGCAACCGCTTCTCGCCCAAAAACGGTTGTCCAGATTAGCATCGAACAGCATGCTCTTTCGCTCTTCGGTCAACGTTCGGTTCATCCTTTCGGCCAATCCATTTTGCTCTGGGCCGTAAGGAGCAGACGGTTTGCCTGTGCTGAATTCCTTCTTCCGCAGGAAGCTTCGAAAATTTGGATTCACATACTCTTTTTCCATTTTCGGTGCGGATTCGCTTGCAACTTCTCACCAGCCCGCGTTTCTGCAAAGGCCTCGACTTCGAGCAAATACACGACGGTTTTTCAACATGCATCGTCGATGACGGCCGCACAAGTCCGGAGTGAATAAGCTCAGCTAATGCATCTCCTTCGGTGCCCTTTCGACGGTAAACGGATGACGGGAATGCTACACTCTTCATCGCACGGTATGTACTGGATTCTCCATTTCAAAGTCCAGGCTGGTTAACATCGTCTTGAGCTGCTTCCATGCTGTCCTTCGCCAAATTCACCACGGGCTTTCTTTCGTTTCCGATCAGCTTGTAGAGGTCGCCAACTAGACCATCACTCTCCATCGTCCGGGCCGACAACTTTGCACCTCCTCCGAGAACATCACACGAAATCCCTTCTGGCAGTACCTTTTCTCACCGAGTGAAACTAATCATCAGATCAGGACCCACAGTGCACATTGCTCATCTAGAGGTCTCAGGCTCGCATCGCTGCACTCAGTCTCCAGCAGCCACCGATCCCTTTCGCTACGACGGCAACCTCAGCGGTTGGTCATCTTTATCCGCGATGACACATCCTGTGGATTCTCGAGCACGTTTTTGTTCCGGCACAAGTGCGAGTAGTTGTGGTCAGTAACCGAAGAACCAATCGCTGTCGCTTCGTTTGGCTGATCAAAAACGCGTGGGCGGCGAAGATAGCTGCACTTCCTATCGGGGTATAAGCGCTGAACCTTCTTCCGCCACTCGCTTCCGTAAGGACATTCTGATGCAAAGTGACCAAGCTTCTTCCATCGTAGACGTTTGCCATCAGCTCATCAACTTGTCTTTGCACATTTTGCTTGCTGAAGAATGCACCCTCGCATTCGGACTATTTCAAACCACACCTTCACCTTGATCTTCGCCTCGACTATGTCCGCCAGTCAAAGCCACGAAGAATTTCTCTCGTCTGCAACGACACCATGCCCTCCAGTAGTCCCGTTCCGCCAACTTGCGTTCCAGCCAATTCCCTGCCATCGCCGCGGGCATGCGCTCCAGAAGCTTTCCATCTCCATCGTTCGGATCCGTCATCTTATTTCCAGGAACTTTTTGAGTCTTGACAGTGAATGGGCTCATAACCTGTCAAAAGAAGGTCTTACTCGAATGACGTGTGGGCAACGAATGAACAAAATTATATTTGAAATAATTCATGGCTTACTATTACGTACAATAATAATTCAACGATTACTTAGTTTCCAACAATTTTCAATAAATGAAAAGTGTCTGCGGTGAACCAAACTTAAAAGAGTTTGGTAGCTCCGAGAATTGTCTACGAACTGCCAACGACGCCGGTAAATCCTAAAGTCTTCGACAACATAGGTCGCACGCACGTGCATCATTTTATAGTTTGTTGATCGAATGCTTTTACTATTTTTCAGCGATTATACTGCACCTAATTTTATATTGAGCGATTCGTTCTCGTTTTGCAAACGAGTAGATTCAGTTAGTTACGCAACAATGAAGAAACCTGATTTGCGACTGCTACCCGTCATTTTGCCTAAATGAAATGAAGCAGAGTTTTCAGATTGAACAATTTCCTCAGAAACTTCTACACATATCTTTTAATCCAACTTATATTAAACGCGAAAATTTCCCAGGTCGTAAAAACAGCAAAGGGAAAATCTGGAAAATGCGAGAATTTTAAATTAAGATTCTCAGTGGCCACCCCTGCAATAAACTTGTTCGGATTTTGAAATTGATGACATTTTTCCTTGTGAATAGTGTGTATTCACGGCCGGATTGCAACTGATGTTTATATGTTTGAGTTGTGTACTATCGAAATGGAGTGAGATGATCGCGTTGGAGCCACCGATCCTCTGGTTTTGGCCATAACTACCTGGTCTGGTAGGCGTCACCATACGGATTCGTATTGGCCTTCTGAGACAGCCCCTCGAAGCAGGCTCGCTTGCTGGCCTTTATCTCCCTCTTTAGTGCGGCCTTCGCGGCGACTAGCGTTCCTCCCCGCTCGATTCCCTCGGCGTCTGACCACGCTCTTTGCACCTTCCGTCTTGCGTGGGGGCATGTTCTTCGGAGGTCGGCGATCGACTCCGTCCACCAATACACCGGCGATCTTCCATTCCTCGGTTTGACTTCCTCGGCATGGTCGCATCGCACGCTCGCGAAGTGTCATAACGAGTCGTTCAATCGTAAGGTTCCTGGGTTTTGCGTGTTTCGTTCCCTCTAAAGCGCCTCTTTAAAAGTCTCTACATCAGCAATACGTCCTCCATCTGCGGGCGAATGAAGTGGGTGCTCCTCCTTCCGCATGCTGCCTTGTATTGTGGACGATAGAATAACGAACCCGCAAGTGGTCGTGCTATGGGTGTAGCCACCATCCACCCTCCAATTGCTAGGCGCTCAGGACTGCCAAATGTTACATCGATGATCGATTCCGCTCCGTTTCTATGGTAGGTACTCTTGGTACCCGTTGGCTACAGCTCTACTGATTTCAGCTGCAAGGCCTCCAGAAGAATCTAGCTCCTAGGGTTGGTAAGTCGGCTCCCCACTCGAGTGCCCGTTGAAGTCCCCCGCTATTATAGTCCCCCGCTATTATAGTCCCGCTCAGTCATCCGATCGAGCAATGGAAACTGTTCGATCGACCATCTGGCGATGCGTAGCAGCCGCGCAAATACTCCATTCACTTTTTGCAACCGCGAAGACCTTCGTTTGTGGTAGACGAGTTACCTCCTGAACCGGGCATCTCGCCTGTCATCCATAATGCCGCCAAGAGTTTGGACATGTCCCGCAGAGCCAGTTTCCGTTGCACGGCTGGGATTTGGTCTGGCTCGGAAATTATAGCGATATCCGATGCCGACTCGCTAACTGTCTCATCGCAGCAGCTGCTGAGCGCGGCTCACAATGGTTCAGGTTTTCGAAGGGTTACCTGGCATTGGCGGTTGGCTCGTTTGCGAATACACCCTTAGCGGCCGGAGGAACTTGCTCCCTTCTCCCCCCCCCCCCCCTGACGTGCTTATCGTCCCGGTTTCCCGGCGCACATCAAGCATTTGGGGGACCTTTGCAACCGCCACACCGCCTCCACATGTTGCTCCTCATCTGGGTCTTTGCACTCCCAGGACATGTGCCCGCCTCTCTAGGCATCTGAAGCATGTACCTTCGGTGGGCTGGTGTATGCTTGAGCGGGCATAAGGACCATCCCACCTTCACCTTCGCCACTTTCAACGCCGCGTCCGCGTCGACCGTCGCTACCCTCAGCGGCTGCCGAGCCTTCCTGGATACGAGACGCTTCTCAGAAGCTTCAGATTGCCGTTTCGCCCGGGAACTGCCTAGCCCGCTTGGAGGTCCCCGCCCCTCCACCCCATGGATGCTTCCTTCTGGGTCTGCTTCGAGGCTATATCCCTCGCCCTTTCGGTGGCCAGCCAGCCGTGCCAACTCTCTGGCACTTTTGCAGGAGCTAGGAGCCCGGCCCACAAGTCCCTTCCCACTCCTTGCATACAGCCTGCACCGTCATGCGTCCCCCGCTAGGGAGGCTCAACTTGAGGTCCTTCGCAATGTTGTTACGCGATGCCGTCAACTAATAACGGCGCCCAATTGTTCAGACACTACCCAACACTTTGAGTGCGTTTCCCGCTGATCCAATCCATGGCCCAGATGAGTCCTGGCCTATTCATGGCCATGCTAGCTTGGTGACACCTGCCTCCGATGCCGTAGCACTACCGCACGTACCGCTCCCGATCCCACCGTTTTACGCGGTGGGGACCTCACTGAGCAGACGGATTCGCTTTCTCCTGGGCTATCTTCGTTTCCTCCATGTTGTTGCGTCCCCCTCCGTGGCGCCATCCAAATCCACGTGGTGTAGTCGCTATTGTGATCCCATGGGTGTCTATGCAAGCATTGCAAAATTTCTTTAGCTGTGTGCCGTGAAGAAAGCTGTTTGTCAGGAGCCTGTAGTGACAGGAGGAGTGGTTGAAATTCCGTTGGTGTTGCCCTCTGAGGAGGAGGAGGAAGAGCTACTAGTCGGGACATCGGATTTGAGTCTGATGACGAGCCTGGTGACAGTGATTTTTGGAACGATAGTGCTTCTGATAGTGATCATTCGTTCCACGATTTTTCATTGGATGAATTAGCACGATGTTCGATACGGTCTACGAAGAGAAACCACCAGTCAGGTTGATAAGAAGATTTTCGTTGCTGAGAGTGTTCTTGAGGAGATCGAACCCAGGAACCTGCACGAAGCCTTTACCTGTGAAAAGAAGAAGAAAAGCACTATGTTGGACGAATTGAAATCGCATTCGGACAATGGAAATTGGGAGCTTGTCAATTTGCCTGCTGGCCGAAAGGCAGTAGGATGCCGTTACCACTATGCTGGTGGACCAGTGTGTAATGGTTAACCGACGACAAAATTGTATCACGTTTTCATCCATGAGTCGGAATATGTGTCATTGAGTTCGGCAAGTCAGGAGCTGGTATGGTTGCTGAGTCTGTTTAAAGTTCGCGTTTTGGAAATGGTATCCACTGTAGACACTGTATATAGACCGGATAACAATTGTCTTATGCAGCCAAATGACCTGTCAAAAAATGCAGCCAAACGGACTGTCAACTTTTGATTCACTTTAAAGGAGCAAGTATTGAGATCAATGGCATTGTTTTGACAAAAGCCAGTCCAGAACTAATAGGGATTTTCTACTCCATATTCGGTAATGCAAGTATTTAAAATGTTACTGGATGTATTTGTAATAATTAGTAATGGAGAAAACAAATTATAGTATTTTGTATTTACACTGCACAGCCTATGGCTTCCAAGAATCTGAAAATCTGCCGAAAGGCCGTAGAATGCAAGCCATTTCTGCCTTATATTATCTTTCTTTGGAAACCGGAAGAAACCCACGGAATCCACTTCACATCGCGAGTTATTGCCATAATTTCGCTCCTAACAATTCATTTTTTACACGGCACTTTTCACTATGTTCTTTAATGAATATCTTCAAACGGAATCAAAACAAACTACCAACATCGAAACCGAATCGTTTTTTTTAGCCTATTGCGCTGTTCAATTCAAGTTTGTACAAATACAAGTGGTGCCAGATCAATTGCTCAAATCTATGACATTTTTCAGGGTTAGCAGATTGCATGATTTTGCGTTGCCCGGTCTATAAAGGGCGATACGGTCAAAATTTGGTCAATATCATCTTGACGTATTTCTTTCAATTTTGCATTTAAAAAACCTGAACACCCCTCATTTTGAAGGTGTGTGTGTGTAGAATGTTGCTCCTATTTTGATTGTGGAATTCACTCTTCAGTTGTCAAAATGCCATCCAAGCAAGAAGAGCAGCGTATCAAAATTTTGCTCGCGCATCGCGAAAATCCGAGTTACTCGCACGCAAAGTTGGCAAAATCGCTAAAAGTTGCCAAATCAACCGTTACAAATGTAATTTAAGTGTTTGGGGAACGTTTGTCGACAGCCAGGAAGTCTGGATCGGGGAAATCGAAAACCGGAAGCCGCTGAGACGACAAAGAGAGTTGCCGGTAGTTTCAAGCGAAACCCTAACCTATCTCTCCGAGATGCCGCAGATAAGCTGGGTGTATTGTCTACAACCGTGCATCGAGCCAAAAAACGAGCCGGACTATCGACTTACAAGAAGGTAGTGACTCCAAATCGCGATGATAAACAAAATACGACGGCCAAAGCGCGATCCCGGAGGCTGTACACGACGATGCTGACGAAGTTTGACTGCGTGGTAATGGGCGACGAAACCTACGTCAAAGCCGACTACAAGCAGCTTCCGGGACAGGAGTTTTATACGGCAAAAGGAAGGGGAAAGGTAGCAGATATTTTCAAGCACACGAAACTGTCAAAGTTCGCAAAGAAATATCTGGTTTGGCAAGCCATCTGTACCTGTGGCTTGAAAAGCAGCATTTTCATAGCTTCCGGGACCGTCAACCAAGAAATTTACGTGAAAGAGTGTTTAAATAAACGTCTGCTGCCTTTCCTGAAGAAACACGGTTGTTCCGTACTGTTTTGGCCGGATTTGGCATCTTGCCATTACGGTAAAAAGGCCATGGAGTGGTACGCCGCCAACAACGTGCAGGTGGTTCCCAAGGACAAGAACCCTCCCAACACGCCAGAGCTCCGCCCAATTGAGAAATACTGGGCTATTGTCAAGCGGAACCTAAAGAAGACCAAAAAAACTGCTAAGGACGAGCAGCAGTTCAAGGCAAACTGGCTTTCTGCGGCGAAGAAGGTGGACAAGGTGGCTGTACAAAATCTAATGGCAGGGGTCAAGCGTAAGGCCCGGCAATTCGGATTTTGAAAAGCGGAAGCCTAACTGAATATTTTTCCTGAATTTTATACTAATTGAACTTGAAAAAGAAATTTAATTTTATTTTTTAAATAAACGATTTCACCGATGTACACGCGTTTTCCTTTGACCAAATTTTGACCGTATCACCCTTTATACAGTGTCTATAGTATCCACAAAGAGATATTAAATAATCAATTTGAAACTGAACCCTTTTTTTATTCACCCAGTCTAAATCTACTACAAACTCCAAAACACAAAACTGACGATTCAACTTTTAAAGACATTCGATGTTATGAACTATAACCTTTTCAACTAACCTACCATCGAACTATTCCAGGTGAATTTCAGCAAAAAGCGCCGCAACCGGATGCGGAACGACGAAGCGGCCATCATAGCCCTGTGTAGGTCACGGTCGCAGAATCTCTCGGCTCTTCCGCTTGCAGACCAGGATGCGGTCGTAATTTACGATGAACGGACGGCTCTATAGGCAGCAGAAAACAATACCGCTGGAGGATGAAGCCGACACCAGTCATCAAGTTTTAGCTAAAACCGACCATGACGGTATTCGGTAGATGACACGATTGTTTTGGTAGATTCTTATTAACTCTAAAGCGGCTTTATAAACGACAAAAGAAACTTAAATTAATAAAATTTCAATGACATTAGCATTCGCAACAAGCTCAGCGCAGCATTTAGTTGCTTCTTCTAAAAGGATTAGTCGTTGAGTATAATTGGTAAATCACGTTTACCAGTTTTTTACGGATCAAACAGTGACGGATCAAATGTAACGACCTTGCAAACACTATAACGCAAATTGTTTAGAAAAATTGATCATTGTTGGCGTATGTTCCCTTGGCCGAAAACAAAAATCGTAATCGAGCTCTTCTTCGTGAAACAAAACCACTTGATATACGAAAGACAATATCATATGTTTGCAATGTTTGGAAAACTGCTCCTAACAAATCCAAAACTCAAGCTTAAACGTTAGTCGTTGAAAATCAACCTTTGGCGAACGAAAAAAAAACCCCTAAAGCAAATATCATCAAATCGAGAGAATGTAAATGTTGTTATTTATACAAGAAATTGACATATTTCGGCTATTGTACTAAGCAAAATCATAACGTTTACTGAAGACTGATAGATTTCCCCAGTGTAGAAAAGAGAAACCAACTAATTATTACTATTCCTTCGAGATAGAATCGGACACCGAATAGGACAATGCGAAGGCAACCCCATTTTTACAAATAAATAACTTTTAACTTTTAAATAACCCGACCTAGTACTGCTCACACCGTAGAACAAGCATTTAAGCATAATTTCCGCGATAGTTCCAGACGATCTTTCGATGTTCAATTCGGAATCTGTACAGACCCGCGGTTCTTCCTCGAAGAACCGCGCACGTACAGCTATCTATAAACGTTTTTAGACAAATCCGGCGAAATTTTCCCGCGTTATTTCAATTAGTGAGATGTATGTAGTAAAATTGGCACCGATGTACTAAGGAAGCAAAACCAAGATAGTTCGTTCCGTTCGGCCATATTAGTTGATTAGATGCTAGATTTAGGCGACTGTAGTCAAAGCGGTATTTCTCGTTAAGAAGGTATGGAAATCATGAAATGATTAAACATCTACTATTTGGAAACAATCAGCAGTGCAGGATTGGAACGGTTTAAGTTTGCTGGCAACAAAAACGAGTTAAACAAACAGATACGGTTGGATAAGCTCTCGAGCTTTGCGTAAGGTACAGACAGTTGGGATCAGCCTGGAAGATGGCGAGAAGGTAGCACGCAGTACAGGAAACGAAAGATGCAGATTGTTTATTGAGACATATTTGGGAAAAAGAGATACTATGAAAAATGAAATAAAAGACAAGTGAATTGACATTCCGAAAATTTATGTTTTCTGAAGCGATCCGAAAGCCTTAGCGTGGGGAACCAGATTCCGGATGATCTGGTGATCCGATGTCAGGCAGCGAACCCCTGTACTGATTGATAGACTCACTAAAGCGATCGTCGAGCATTTTTATCTCGGCCAGCCGGTGGACCTCAGATGTTCTTGTCCTCGGAGGGGTGTTCTGGATCATCTTGAGGAACTTATTTTGAACACAACACTGAAGCTTCAGGTGATGTGTTTTTGCGCAACTCTCGCAGATTGGCATGCCGTACTCGATGATTGGAAGTATGATTTGCTTGTAAACAGCAAGCTTGTTATTCAGGGATATTGTAGACCTTTTGTTGGTCAATGGGTACAGTCAGGGATCTGGCGAACAGAGATGTTCCTGTAGTCAACATCTCTAACAACCAAACGTCAAAAGATTTATTGTTTGTAAACAATGTTGGCGTTCCTACCCGTAGTAACAAACGTCAGACAGGCCTTATTCAAATAAGGCACGTGATATGTTGCATACTGTCAAACGCTAGCAAATAGGATAGGATTACCAGGCCCCTGGGTACAGTAGTTTCAACAGAACGTTACACTTTATGACAGTTTTGTTTACCTGCTCCCTGAAAATAAGCTTGCTGTTTATAGTAACGCCAAGATAGACAGCTGATTTGGCGCTTTCCACCGTTGTGTTGTTTAGGCTTATTTTACAATCCTCAGGAGGAACAAGTTTGGGAGAGTTGGAGTGTGGAAATAGGATGACCTGGGTCTTCGCCACGTTGATGCTGATCTTCCATTCGGTGAAGTATTCTGACGAAACATTCATGCTATTCTGCAGTTTCGCTGTAAGCGCTCTTGTTACCCTACAATTGTGGACGACTGCGGTATCATCGGCGAACAACGACAGAGATCCATTTTCAGGGAGCCGAGGAGAATAAGCTGAACAGAAGTGGACCTAGTATACTTTCCTGCGGAACACCGGTGGAGATCTCCTGTGCATCGGAAACTGCAGCTTGCAGCGAAACGCGGAATGGCCTGTCCGACAGATATTTTTTAATTATCTTCACCAGGAAGATAGGAAGATTGTATCTTTTAGCTTATACACCAGGTCGTCGTCACACGTTATCGAAGGCCTTCTCGATATCGAGAAGTGCCATTTCAGATGATTTTGCAACAGACGGTTGTGCGCACTGTTGAGCGCCCACGTCGGAATCCGAACTGCTCGTCGAGCAAGATGTTAAGCTAGTTGGCAGACGAGAGAGGCCGACGGTGCATCGCTTTCTCAAACAGTTTCGATACTCCTGAGAGAAGGCTGAAGGGCCTATAGCTCTTGGAACAAGAAGAATCTTTCCCAGATTTCAGGAAGGGGATGACTTTGGCTGACTTCCAACACGAATGCAAGTAGCTAAGTCGGAGGCATTGGTCGAAAACCGTCGTCAGATGGTTATAGAACTGGGGGCTCAATTGCTTGAGGTCCAAGTTCTTGTGGTTGTCGAAACCCAGGGCCTTCATGTTTTTGTGACCCTTTGATATAAGGCAACAATTCGGCAGCTGAGATCTCCAACTCCTCTGTGAAGTCGTTGGGGCTTACAGTGACTTTCTAGCGTTGTCAAACCAGTTCGCTGGATTGCCTTCGGATGGCGTTTCGCAATTGTATTAAATCTTTAGTGGGTCTATCAATGGGTACATAGTTGCTCACCTGATCAATCAATGGTACGTGTTGCTCCCGGGCCTGGGAGATCGCTTGCTCTTTAGTTGCCGATCGAGTGTCATCAGTCGACTCGAGGTGCACGTTAAAATCGACGATGTCGTCGACATGTTGTCGGAACTTCTCTTATCTGGCACGATGTCTGGTGATCCGATGCCGGTTGACCAAACTTCAGCCACTACTGGATAGTGGTCCGAGCTAAGCTCCTGGTGTACTACCGGCTTGGCGATGTTGTTCCCCATGTTGTTGAGGAAGATGTCGATTGTCGAATGGACCTCGGATCTTCTCAACCGGGTGGAAGAATCCGGGCCCTGGACGGTGTGACTGCCCTCTTCTAGGTCTTCCTGCAGAATTATTCCGTTTCTGTTTCGCCGGTTGTTCTCCCAGGATTCTTATTTCGCATTTAGGTCGCCGGCGAAGATAAACTGCTTCTGCCTCCGAGTTAGCTTGCGAATGTCGTTCCGTAGGACCGTTGTTGTTCCGTTAGCGATGCTGGTTTCCTCGGGACAATAGGCCGCGATGATGGCGATAGCGCCGACGGCAGTATCGACCTCGACTCCAATGACTTCGATACACACTTAGAAAATTTTACAGTATTCGGTAATTTTTTACCGAACTTCCAACAGCTAAACATTCGGTAATCGGATTTACTGGTTTTCGGTGAGACTTCACAGTATTCCGGTCAAAAAAAATTACCGGAACTGGTCAAATTTTATCGGGATTCGTTAAATCGGATTACCGAACGTCCAGGTGTTGAAAGTTCGGCCGAATTACCGAATACTGTGAAATTTTCTAATTGTGTAGACTGCAGCTGAAAACTCGGAAGCAGATGGCAGTTGATGTTGTAACGCAGGGCGATCGCAACTCCTTCTCCACTAAAGCCGCTACGATCGAATCGCACAAGCCGATATCCTGGGATAAAACCGCTAAGTTCCGGCTTTAGATGTGTCTCGGTGACGATAACGATATCGATGGGCTTCCTGATAAGGAAGTTACCGAAGCTCAATTGTTTTGTTCCGGACGGATCAAGCATTCCAATTAAGGATGCTGATGGTGCGATTATGGTCCATATTCGAGCGGCAGGAACGTATTTGGCGATAGAGCTGTCTATCGGTGGGTGGTTGCGTGGAGGCACTACAACTCGGATTGCACCAGCATGGGAGCGGAGGCGGCTGCCGCGAATCGTTGCTGAACGGATGCTGGCGGGCCGTTTGCATGGCGATGGTTTAATGGAACTGGCGGCAGATTCGGCACTTGGTTTCCGTTGCGTCGGAAAATTCTCCTCGACAATTCGAGGTGGCGGACGGCGTTGAGCAGGCCGAGATTTGGTGGACGCCTGCTTGCAGATGGCCAAATACTCCGCTCGTTTGGGACAGGCTAAGTTGCTGCCTTCGTGGTTAACGCCACAGTTGGCGCACTTTGATGGAGCACCTTCATCCATAATTGTGTGCGCTTCAGCACACTTTCCACACAGCGGTTTCATGTGGCAGTTTCGGGTCCCATGACCAAACGCCAGACACTTGCCGCACTGTTTCATGTCATGCTGCTTCGGGCGGTCCCACTCGATGATAAGATTGAAGAGAGCCCGTGTTTTCTTTAAATCCTCCATCGTGACGGAACGCATCTCCTAGTGGACTGGGACTGGACCCAGATAAAGTTGGCCCCGATAGTTTCCTTGTTCCTGACGCCTGATGGCGAGCACCTTCAGAGGTTTAGATGTCACGCTTGCAGCTCGGCGAAATGATTCCGGAGTGTACTCTGGGAGGCCACGCAAAATCCTTCTACGGCTTGTTTCCGGATACATCGTGAGCAGTCTTGATAAAAGTCATGCTCGTTAGGTTCAAACGCGTCGATTTTCAGGCAACATAACATTGACTACCTATTAGTTCCATCTGAAAATCAAATGATAACTCGTAACAACAAACGTAACCAGAAAAATGAACGTTCGATATTCAAAATGCTTTGATATTCATTCATGTAAACAGATTCATTTTCACTATGAATTTCGAAATGTCATAAATGAAATTCAATAAACCACAATGAATATCAATTACCCGTCGGGTACGGAAAATATGCAAGTGCAGCCCAGGCCAGAGTTTTCTTGCTCAACATTCTTATGGAACAATGATAATGGCCCTGGTTGATCCATGTTCGTATTAGGATTTAAAATCTCATACCTATAAAAAAAAATCATCTCGTGTGATGATATTCAGATTTCGTCTAATGAAATTCATGCTTACCGATTGATTATCAAAACTACTGTGACAGCAGATTTTTGACCCGCACTAAGAGCCGACTTCATTCAATGCAGCAAACAAAATTCAGTTGGCTAAGGGGTGACAGCGGTAACCATGAAAACCGGAAAGTAAGCATCATCGTTACACTGGGATAAAATCATTTTCACTTCTCATTGATATTTTATGAAAATCCAAGGCACTGATCGTGAGCACAAAACTCGTGTTGCTTTACGATCAAATGAGCGCCAGCAGCACGGTATTCAGCTGCAGTCGAGCACGCTATTTTTGTACCCGTACTGAACAGCGGATATAGTTTATTTTCTGCAAGCTCAGGTTCGAGTGCACCATTTTTTTAGACGTGGTAAAAAGCGGCGGGATTTTCACCTTCTTCGGTACTTCCTGAACCGATTGCTCGCTAGAAATCGGGCATTGGAATCCGATAGACCAGCGCCGTCATGCCGTTGCCGCTTGACGAACCGCTCTGTTTTGGCTCTGTGGATAGTCATGAAGAAAATGAAAAAATTTCTTGGCTCAGCAAGTACTAGCACACCGGTCCCAACCTTAAGGATTCGTCCCTAATAACGAAACTTTCACCAACAAACCCTCAAGTATAGTGTGTAAATAATATAGCGAATCAAAACAATAACAAAGATACTAGTACCGAAGGGTACAGAAAAGCGCAAGATTTATTGCAAGGTGCAGACTGCAAGGTATACTTCGGACCTAGGGGTTCTACAACAGTGTACCAATTTCAAATCGCTAGTTGCATATTGATTGTTGGTTTTAATGTGCTGCCGCCGGCGTGGTTGTCACCATGTGTTGACTTTTATGACCCATTGCCATGGCAATATGACGAGCGGGAATGCTTGCACACGCTTGCAGTGCTTACTATTGGCTTGCCTGGATAGTCAAGAAGAAAATGGATATAGTTTTTGGCTCAGGAAGTAGCAGCACATCGGTCCCAAGCTTAATGATTCGTCCTTAATAACTGTATCCGGACATCGGAGACCTTTTCTGTGTCATTTTCTATTATAATTTATGTCAGTTTGTTGGTGTTTTCAATCTTAAAGTATGATTAATTTTATGTAACGTTTGCATTAAAAAAAATGGATAAATATTGCAAATTTTAATGGGTTTACTTTCACCCGCACTGACGAAACTACTCATGCAGCATCAATCAAAGTAACCCATGAGTCAGAAGACAAAATTTGACAGCTCTATTAGTCGAACTCTAACCGTGATGGCAAAAACAGTGAAGAAACTCTGTTCAGAAGTGTGCGCGTTCAAAGATCGGCACCCCACCGCGTCGAAAACGGGCATCGTGTGGCACTTTGTGGTCGCCGGGTACGCCCGTTCCGACATCTACAACATCTTGGCACTATTAGACAACAATCAGAGCATCGAAAGAAAGCCCGGTTCCGGACGGCCGATGAGCCTGGGCGACAAGAAGCTCCAAAGGATGCTGAAGAGGAAGACCGGGGGAAAAGTGCCTACATCACTGCGTGCGCATGGCTGGGAGATTGGTTCAACCGGCCAAACAGTGAAAATGTACCTGGCGAACATAAACATACATGTCAGGAAGCGGAGGTCGCGTCCACTGGCTTCGAAGCTGCAGGCAATGACGCAGCGGCAGCGGCTGAATAAGATGGTCAACTCAATTTTCCCGGTGATTCGCAACGTGGCGGTGGAGATGGACGACGAGTTCTATCTCACACTGGATGGCAACGACTGGCAGGGCACTTCGTATTTTACTTTCCTCACGAAGGAAGTGAGCTCCTAGGTGCAGTTCATTTCACACACCAAGTTCCCCAAGAAGGTGCTGCTGTGGCTGACAATCAGCCAGAAGGGGATGTCAAAACCGCTCTTCTTTCGCTCCGGACTGGCCGTGAACGGGGAAATATACAATACGAAATGCCTGCCGGAAGTTGCGTCGTTCATCGTGAAATACCATAAGGGCAAAGACGCGGCGTTCTGGCTGGATCTGGCGTAGGCCCACTACTCAAAGCGATCGTTGGAGGAGATGGAGCGGCTGAATATCGATGTGGCAAACCCGAACAACATCCCCCAGCTGCGTCCCTCTGAGAATTTCTGGGCCAACCTGAAGCGTAAGATCTACTCCAACAGTTTTGTCGCGAAAACTGAGGAGGAATTGATAAATAAAACGAAGAAAGAACTCAAAAACATTCCTACACGCATGTTTTCGTCCGCCATGGCGAATGTTCCGGTTAACTGCCGGAAGGCCACTCGCAAGGGCGTAGAGTAGTTTTGCAAGTAAGCTTAAATAATTACCTTCCATTGGAAATTTATCAAAAGCAATTATTTGTCCTAGCTTCCCGCATAACGAAAAACAATTTGCTTTATAGTCAAAACTGTACATCGAATGCAAGATATATTATCACATTTTATGTTATTGTTATCGAATAGTTTAATCTCATTTTCAACACGGCTTTTTTTAACACCATCCAAAAAAAGTATATTTTTTAATGCAAACGTTACTATTTTTATTCCAATGTAGAAGCAGCTCTCCAACAAAAGTGAAAATATCTGTTTATTCTAGACTGGCTTTGTCTAAAAAATAAGTGAAAATAAAGGTATTGAGCACACTTGTAAAACTTGAATCCAGTATCATGGACAAGCTATAAGGCATTGGTTATAACCTATGATTATTATGATTGATCATATAAATGAATTATATCTTTATTTTTGAATACACCCCAATCGGTATCAATAGAGCCATTTTCTAAGACCAGTTCGAGTGCCAAAATTCCAAGAGGGAGGATCTACTTTAATCATTTACTATACCCCTCGCTTTCCCGGAAATGAAAACTTTCTCCTGCAAATCAAAAATCCCCACTGCAATAGAACGCTTTCCTACCATGGTGTATTGTTTGCATTATGCTATGTTGGATTCATGAGTTTAATCGATAGGGAATTACTTAGACTTTGCGAAAAAAACATCAGATCCAAAGTGCGCTGAGTTTCTTATCTCATCGTACATAATGAAATAAGTCTGGAGAACAGACATCCAAGTCAAATTCAAAACACTGTGTAAGAAATTTAACGGCCATTTCATAATCATAATGAACTGGCAATAGCGTAGCAGCAGCCAGCATCTCACCAGTGATATAACAAATCTTATTCATCAACTTAATTTTTTGACAGTTAAGTTCTTTCACCGCACGGTTAACGAATCTTACCCATGTTCGATTAAAAATCGCAAGTGTCACAGCCCGAGATGGCAATAGTGTTTTAACGTACTTTAATTTGAATCCTTAAACAAGTTTTTTGAGAAATAAATTCTAGTTTGGATCTCGTTCTCTGTGGTAGAAGTTTCTACACATAACCAAAAAAAATTCACTCTTTGACGTACAACTTCCTTACACATTTTTGCCTAAACCTTTTTAGGAATCTATGCATAAATTCTTTTTGGGCATTTATGTATAATTCCAGCAGAGCGTTATACTTTGAAGCCATAATTGCATCCTTCAGATTTACCGTATGTGTGGTACAGTAGTGTATTTCGGTGCCGTTTCGCCATTTCACGTAGCTTGTAATATTATGTTGCTAGCTAGGGGGCAAGACAGCTTCTCATCGCGAGCAATTTCAGAGTTGATTTTGAGGTACCTCGAGTAACTCACGTTGCTCAGCAAGCGAAAACTGTCATTTGTTTTCTCTCTGTTTTTGTACAGCAGCTGTCAAACAAACCGCTCGTTAGTATATGAGCTCTCGTGTGTGAACAATTGGACACAAGCAATGTTCAATGTTTTTTTAATTTCCAAATTTAAGTTGAATTTTCAAAATGACCTTCGTTTGCTCAAACTACATATCTGCTCGTACAATTTGATATCGTATTTACTAATATTAGTGTTAGAATTCGCCTTTTTTGAGAAAAAGTTATATTCATGTCTCCAATCATACTTTGAATAAACCCACCAGTTTCGACTTGACCTGCTAAATGCTGCGATATCCCTGAGAACTGGATGCAAGGGAACAAGGGCAGGAGAAGAGACAAACGAACTGAATCCGTTGCACTCCGACCACATTTTCAAGCTTCTTAGAATCGATATTTAGCAAATTACCAATCTATAAAAACCGTTATCAAACCTGATCATTGGACTTCAGTAAAGCTATCCGTATCACGTATCACATACTAAATATTCCAAGAACCCTTGCAGTCATGGAAAAGGGTCGCTTTGTTTATTGCCATTAGCGAAATGTCCACTATCAAACAAATTGGAAATCAAACTTTTTGAAACCCTGGCAACCGATACGAATCGATGAAGATTAATTCAATTTTTAGCTATATTGAGTTACTCGAGAGTTACTCGGTGTATCAAAGCTACTCAGAGTAGAGCTGTCTCACCCCTGGTTTGCAAGTAATATATATAAGAAGTGTTGCAGAAGTACATTTTGTAGCTTTTTGAGACTGCATACCATTATTAAAAAAAAAAATTTTGTTTGAGAACAATCAGACTTTTGTTTTAGTTTTTTTATCGTGTTCATCTGGTAAGTGCAAACTATGTATTAATTTTTGCACTGGGGATCCTAATACTCTGAATCATCAATGATCTTTTATGGCTGTGTGCGTGGCCGATGATCGTCATATTGTGCATCCACTCTCGCAGCACTTTACTCAATTTTTGAGTACAATTGTATGCTACCTCTTTTTCTCTCACAGAAATGTTACTCAATTTTCGTAAAAAGTGGATCCTACTCAAAAATTGAGGTTGAATCCACTATTTAACTGAAAATTGAGTGACATGTCTCCGTGAGAGAAAAAGAGAGCCTCATGGTTGTACTCAAAAAATTGAGTGAAGTAGCAGCGGGGTGTCGGTCGCCCGAACAAAGTGACAGTTCTTCACGGCTTTTGCCAAAGGAGTGAAGAAGCAAGAAATAGAATGCCATTTTTTCCATAGACTTACAGTTGCTTGTCGGCTTTCCACACTGGAGTAAAGAGCTATGACAGCCCATTAAAAGTCCAACGCTGAGGCCGAGCCGGTTGTTCCTTTCGGGTAGTCGCGTTATGGTTGTGGAATACGATCTGCTCGTAGGTTATGTTGACATCTGCTAGCATAGCCCGTCTTCGAGTTGTAACCCCTAAGATCCTGCTACAGCCGCAATCGACTTGTGCATACATGGCCTCTGAAAAAACAAAAACGGGTCCAGCGCTCCAGTACCGGGTGGAGGCCAAGTGTTCCACCACAAAGGCCCGTGTTGGATTGATGAGCCTGAGGCACAGCGATGTCGACACACCGGTTTTTATGCCCGTGGGAACGCAGGTCATTTGCTAGGCTCTCATGTAAATGTACCTACTGATAATGAGTTATGTTTTGATTACAGGGAACCCTGAAGGGATTGCTTCCGGATCAGATTCTCGCACTTGGGTGCCAGATAATGCTAGGGAACACATATCACCTCGGCATGCGTCCTGGGACTGAGGTGTTGGAAAAAGTTGGCGGATTGCACCAGTTCATGGGTTGGCCGAATGCTTTGCTGACTGATTCAGGCGGGTTCCAGATGGTATCGCTTCTCCAACTGGCAGAGATAACCGAAGAGGGTGTAAAATTTGAGTCGCCGTACGACAAAAGTGAATGCATGCTGACACCGGAACGCTCCATGGAGATTCAGAACGCGATTGGCGCGGATATCATGATGCAATTGGATGACGTGGTGAAGACTACAACTACTGGACCGAGGGTGGAAGAAGCGATGCATAGGACTATTCGTTGGTTGGATCGCAGTATTTCCGCCCATGCCAGGGATGACGAGCAGAGTATTTTTCCAATTGTTCAAGGGGGATTGCAACCGGAACTACGGAAGGTGTGTACGGCAGAATTGAACAAACGAAATACCCGAGGATACGCTGTGGGTGGATTGAGTGGAGGTGAAAGCAAGGATGAATTCTGGAAGACGGTGCATCTTTGCACGGATTTGTTGCCGGAAAATAAGCCACGGTATTTAATGGGCGTTGGATTTGCACCGGACTTGGTCGTTTGTGTAGCACTAGGAATTGATATGTTCGATTGTGTTTATCCGACGAGAACGGCAAGATTTGGGTGTGCCCTGACGCGACAAGGACAGCTGAATCTAAAACAGCAAACCTTCAAAACCGACATGAGACCAATCGATGAGAACTGTGATTGTTCGACGTGTAAAACCTATAGCCGATCGTACCTACACCACATTGTAACTGTGGAACCGGTGGCCTGCAGTATCGTTAGCATCCATAATGTGGCATTCCAGGTAAATTGAAATTTCATATTTTTAACCCTTTACTTGACTTGAGAGCTGTTCATATTTTGTAGCTTAAATTGATGAACGAAATGCGAGAAAATATCAAAGCCGATACTTTCCCAGCGTTTATCAAATCCTACATGAAGGAACGATATCCCGATGATAAAATTCCACAATGGATTGTCGATGCCATGGGTGCTGTAAATGTACGGCTTGAAAGCAACTAAATCATATTCGGATGCAATCAATGATTGTGCTAGGTGTACAGATAAAACGATTACAATAATTTATTCTTCTTACTGCACACTTACTTCGCTTCCTACATGAACTCATCCGAATCGTTCCCTGCATCGTAGTTGCTGGTCATGTTCTCCGACTTCATCAGCGAATTGTAGCTTCTGATTTCGGCTTCTTCCTTCCGTCGCTTCTCTTCATCTTTTTCCTTTTCGCGAACTTCACGTGCGAGACGCTTCTTATCCGCTCGCTCGTCGGCGTCTCGCTTTTCTCGCTCCGCACGGAAGTCCGGATGTTCCTCCCGCTTAGTTCTATTCAGCCGGTTTACAATATCGTTGACGCGTTTCTCGACACGCATTTTTCGCACCTCCTTATCCTTGAAAAACGAAACCTGGCCAACTTCCATGCCTTGGGTTTTCTTGAGATTCTCCCACATGGTATAGACGATGTCGATGTTGTTCATCTTGTTGCCATTAATACTGTTAGCCTTGACAAGTTGGCAGGCGTCCTCAAGAACCCCCGACGGAATATCGTCCAGTGATTGACCCTAAGACAAAGAAATCGATCGAACCTTCCACATTAAGAACGTAACGCAAATGCGACCTACCGGAGCCAAGCGGAGATATACGTGCGCAGAGGACACCTTGTCCACATGGAACCAGACGTCTTCCGGCCAGCCCCATTTAATTAGCTCTTCATCTGTAATCGAATACTCAATCTAACCTTTTCTGCTCCAACGCTCGTTAATGTGATACCTACTTTCGTACTTATCAATTCCCATGAAGAGGGTCACCGGTGGTTCGACGACATTGCTCTCGAAGTAGAATACCATTCTTTTATTCCGCACAATTCGCACAGTAATTGTTTCGATTCAGCCGGTCAAATTCCAATTGTTGTTGTATTCTTCGGGAAAGGTGACTTTTTGGAAATTTTGCCTTTGTTTGCCACTAACTTCGACTACACATGCTAAATTTTGGAACGGGTTAGTTCTTTTTTGTTTTCGATCTATACATCTAGATTAACATGTGAAAACGACGGAACTCCAAAAACGCGTGAGGTTCGAATTCCTAGAGCTAAATCCTATTTAACAATGTTATATGCGTTGTTTAGATACTAATGAAACCAAAAATGCGATATAAGATATAATTTAAGCTGTGAAATTAAGAAGAAAATATCAACCGCTTGGTTAATACTTATTGTTTCATAGATCATTGCACCGAATCTATTAACCTCACTTTTTTGACAGTTCATGGAGCTTGTTTACAAGGTGTTATAATTTGGACCGCTCCAACAAAATTTTTCATTGGCCTTTTCCGGATTCTGTACGATTAGATTCAGGAAATGATGTAAAAATAAGCACTGCGGTGTCTGTTTTCCGGCAAGTTAAATTCAGTCGCAACAAATTCTGAGCACAAAATCTCAAACCGATCTTACCGAATATATTCTAATTCCACGTAAACAAGCTCTCTGAACTGTCAAAACTGCATTGATGACGCCTTCGTGCAATGATCTATTTGATCTTTCACCTTTTAAACTGCCAGCACTGGAAATACGCCTGCGGAAGAACCCGGGAAGAACACCCTTACACGTTTAGAAAAAAGTACCAAACAGAGCAGTTAAGTGTGGAAAGGATGGAAAGCCTTTTGGGTAGAATTTTACCAGGGAGCTGGCGAGCAGTCATTTTGCTTCAACCAACATCTCTAACACCCAAACATCAAAAGATTCATTGTAAAGGCCAGTATCGACTTAAAAAGTAAAGAGGTTACGGAATTTTGTTCAATATTACCAAGCGGAATTTTGACAATTGATCTGCATGGAACGAAATGTCACCTTCACTTACGGAATAATCGAGCGAAATATTTTTCCGAAAGTAAAAGTGACAGCTCCCATTAGTTTGCGTGGGAACCATACAAATTCCAATTTTATTTTTCGTTCTTTTCATGTGGATACTGCTGCAGAAATTTCTTTTCGATTTTTTACTTTTCCGTTTCAGTAAACGTAATTTATCATGGGTTTGCGATATAAAAAGAAATTTCTTTCGAACACGATACCGACCCTTAGTAAACAATACTGCGGCTCGTACCCGTAGAAACAAACGTCAGACGGGCCTTATTCAAATAAGGCCCATGATATGTTGCATACTGTCAAATGTTAGTAACAAGTATAGGGTTGCCAGGCCCCTGAATTTTACCCATACACTCCCGCTTCATTTGACTTAATTTTTGAGTACAACTGTATGCTATCTCTTTTTCTCTCACGGAAAAGTTACTCAATTTTCGTAAATAGTGGATCTTGTCAAAAATTGAGTTGATCCATTTTTTAAAGAAAATTGAGTAACATTTCCGTGAGAGAAAAATCTAGGGTTTTTTATTTCATTAGAGTGGATCTATCATTGAGTGACTCTCTTTGATTACTTTCTCTTTCATTCATATTCCAATCACCTTTACATTTTTCACTCTACACTCAGCGAAATAAACTTTCAATATTCATAAGAATGCATTATGATTATTTGCTATTATAGTGATATCAGTATGAAGTTCATAAATTTGTCTTATGAAATCTAATGATGTTGAAAAAATAAAAATATGAAGCAACCTGGATTCGAACCTTGAACGTTGAGGTTAATGGTCCATTGACTTGCATAATAGTATAACACTTGTAATATTGAAAGCTTGAAGGCGTACAAGAACAACGTTGTGTAAAATCAAATCTATTCATAAGTCAGCCTTATGAAATTCAAAAGCATCGTTCATAATTTGATCCCTTATGAAATTCGTAAGATTATTTGGCTGAGTGTACTATTTGAAGAGTATGCTAGCCAGCAGTGTTTTGTTTCGATATGTACTAAAGGATCGGCGCTATAATAAATTAAAGAGAGCGAGACCGGAGAGCTTCGCCCTAGTGAAAAAAAACCTAGAAATAACGGTAAAATTTCACGACAATAAACTGTTATTTTTACTAACATTTGGATAACGTTCATTTTCGAATATTTTACATTATTATTTACCCAAAACTGAATAAATTTTTCACCACTGAAGCAACGCGGTCACCATAAAAAACATAATTATTTTTCTTATTCATTTTTCAATAAATAGTTTATTCATTTCTCAACGTGAATCCCGAGGTGCAATTCGGCTTCACTCCGGAGCGAAATAATATTTCTGTAATTGACGAATCCAGGTACACAAAAGTTAGGTTAAACGGCTAAGCTGGTGCTATTGAAAAATAATTTATCGGACTTTTCATGCAAAGAAATTGGTGATAAAAATAATAGATAGATAATGACGATACTGACCAATTCCATACAGTTAAAAAAATAGTCAGAAAGTTATTATTGATTTCAGTTTTAGGTACTGCGATGTTTAATATCACTTTAGCTTTACATGCTTCTACTGAAATGTTTCTATTGTTGTTTGTGATCATCAAGCTCCTTTATGAAGGGCAAAAAACGTTTGAGTGGGCCCGTAAGCAGAGACACTTACGCGAAACCCGCAAAAATAGGGAAGAGAATCTCCTTCCAAAAGCAAGTTCACACCCACAGCAGTAGAGTCGAGCTCTCGTTTGACAGAATAAACCCAATAGATGGGGTTGAAGAGCCCGCCCTCGTTCCGGAAAATGTTAAAAATAGGGAGGAGGCAGCCCTATGCTCTCTATGGAACTCGTTTCACTTGGGTGCCCGCATGGCCCCTGCCTTTTCCCGTTATATATTAGGTCGTGGATATTCAGTATATTTTGTAGTGGTCATTTGATTGCTTATCTTGTGTTAGAAAATTTGGCTGAAAGTAAAATTGGTTAGGGTTTATACCATAGACTAACTCTAAGACCAGTAGGTCTCATACAAAAACGATTTTTTTCTTGGCTCAGTCAGTACTAGCACCTCCCGCATAACGAAAAACAATTTGCTATATAGTCAAAACTATATTTTGAATGTAAAATATATTATCACATTTTATGTTATTGTTATCGAATAATTTAATCTCATTTTCACCATACAACCTCTACATTAACACATATTGTTACTGTTTGGTATATTGTCATTGAAAGGTTTTTTTTTTGTCTGCACTCGGTGTAGATTATATACCAACTGTTTGGCATAGAGTACTGCAAAAAAATTGTTCGTGAAAATTGCCATATTTTTATGGTAACCTAACTTAACCGCCTATTCAGCATATTGTTATTTGGCCTTTTACCATCTGACATGTTGTTAAAACTATATAGGAGATTGTTAGTTTATCGTTGTCATCTATAAGGGTAAATGTCGTAACAATAACGGAAGCGGTCGTCAATAATAAGCGAAATGGTCCAGGAATGGTTTGTGATTATGCGGGCTCGTCCCAAGCTCGGTCCCAAGCTCAATAATGCACCCCTTATAATGAACTCACATGAACACACTCTCAAATACTCTGTCAAAATAACACAGCAAATCAAAACAAAGGCGCAAATATGTATAACAAGGTGCTGACTTCAAGGTGTACTTTGGACCAAGGGGTTCTACAACAGTGAACCAATTTCAAATCGCTAGTTGCATATTGATTGTTGTTTATACCGTACTTAATGCGCTGTGTTGTCTTGATGTTTCTGCTTTTGAAGAGTTGACTTTAGGATGTCGTATGGTATTGCTCGTGGTCATAGGATAGGGAAGAGAACAGAAAAAAAAGAAAAAGCATTAGTGATTGGTAACAATGGCTCGACGGATGCATATGATGTAGAGATTAAGTTAGTAAAGTTTTCCGCGACGCGGAATTACTATAGATCTTAAATTCTCCATTATCGAAAACAACGCGCATTCCTTTGCGTTCCACCTTCAGCTCGGACAAAAGATTGAAGCGTAGTGACGGCACAAACAAAACATCCTTAACAGGACATAGAATGTACTTACCGTTGACGCAGGAAAACAGGCTTACCGTACCCGAATGGCGTGCCACGATTGATTCGCCATCCTTCGTCACTGCGAGATCCTCGAAATGCTCCCGGTCCTTAACGAGATGATCCGAGCAGCCCGAATCGACGAATCACTGCACGCGATGCGGTTCGGTTGACTTTTCCACCCGCTCGCAACTCAACGCCACAACGATAAAGCGCTTCTGTCGGCCAGATTCGACTTCGATTGATGCTTTTCTGGGTGCTTTCCTTTCTGCGTGGCCTTTGGGCAATCGGACACTTTATTCCCCTCTTGCTGGCAACCGAAGCACTTCAGCTTCTTCTTTTTGTTTTTCTGCGGCGCTCCGGCAAAAGCTGTGTCGTCAGGTTTTGGGGTGAAGAAACCGACACCTGACCCCTTCTGTTTTATCTCCTCGTCAAGAAGATGGCATCGGACAAATTCGAGCGTCAGCTTATCCTCCGGCATCGTCTCTATTGCCGTCACGACGGTCGAAAAATTTGGTCCAAGCATCAGGAGCAGATGACATCCAGCTCCTCAATCACTGCTCCGGTGTTGATGAGAGCGTCGAAAATCTCATTTGTCGTGTTCTTCTTCTGCACGTACTGCAACTGTGAGTCGTGTATACGGGACACCAAGAGCGACTTACACCTCCCATCCTGCTTCAAACGTTTTGCTGGTTTCGCCGCTTTTTCTCGCTTCACCTCCGCCGTATCTCCAGTTTTATCCTTCAGCGCATCCACCGCCTCCGCTTCTGTCTCGATACACTGCAGCAGATCGTGTTCTTCGAGCAGATTGTTCACACGGAATGTCTGACTAACCATCAGTTTTCAATGTGCATTTGTAAGTGACAGACGTGTTCGCCGAGCACGTTGGTAGAAAACGCCACTCGTGAAAATAAGAAGTCCAGAATCATCCCACCTCACCTGCAACGTCGGCCATCCGCAACGACGAGGAGCTGAAAAAAACTTTTCTACGGTGTGACCATTTCACAGAATGGTGTCCTGCCAAACGTCCTGCAGCCCAAGAAGACAAAAGAAAATTTCTATCGCGACCCATGTTACCTCCGTAAACACCTAAAATCCGTCTTTTTCTGGACGATCAAATGAATTTACCGACTAAAGAGTGTGTTTGATTGAAATTTTTCTTGTGCTCATCGAAATTTTCTTTACCACTGACCGGTTAAATTTTTTGTATTTGATTAAAAATCAACTAAAATATTTTATGAGTTACAAAAGAAAGTGTTATCAATCGTTACATATAAGGCTGAGTCAAGGGACACGTACCCTACATAACAAACCCCCTTTTCTATTGTCGATGTCTCAATTTACATTAGAGTCTCTTGTGGAAACAATACTTCTTATTGTCATGTAATTGTTATTAACAATACTATTAACTGTACCTATTATAAATGCTATTGTATGGTTACAATACATTTAATTGTAAATCTATCAGAATTTGTTTTAAGGTGAAAGAACGCAGGAATGCACTGGGCGTTACACGAACAAAAAAAATTCATAGGTTTACTATTAAATGTATTGTAACCATACAATACAATTTATAGTATGTACAATTAATAGCATTGTTCATAACGATAAGATGGCAATAAGAGTTATTGTTTCCACAATAAAATCTAATGTAAATTGAGACATCGACAATTAAAAAGAGGGGTTGTTATGTATCTTAACTATGTGAAAAATCAAAAATTTGTATTTATTGTATTGTTTCACAATTGTTGAAAATCCTGGCATATGGAATGACAATATGTATTTTTCATTTAGGGTATGTGTCCCTTGACTCAGCGTAGTATCGCAAGCAACACAAAACTGTCATAATTGGTTGCAGCAACTTAATTATGACCTAATTGAGTTACACTGAAGTTACCTCAACTGATTTGCAACAAGTGTGCTACTAGGGATGCAACAATCGATTACATTGTTTATCATAAATCATAAAGTTTTTCAGCTGGAAGCAAAATTTAACTAGCTATACACTAGCTAAGATATGTTTAATAACCCATCTGGTAGTTTGTATCACGAAAAGTTACGCAACGCATTTTATATAGTCTGTCGGTCTGTAGGCAACAAATTGGGTCTATTCATGGATGCAAATTCGTCCCATTCGATATATTTGTTATTGAATGTTGGCTATGTACGCTTTTTGCCAATTTTCTGATTCAAGGCGTTCCCAGCTGTTTTCGCTCTACCCAACAAACAATTTGACTAACAATCAAACTATACTTAAACTGCTGAGAAACACTTAAATTGTTTTAACATATGATTTAGCGGTCATTCGGCAATCAAAACATTATAATTCGCTCTACACAGATTTTTTTCCTTTAGTTTGTGTTAAGATGAGCCATATGAAAAACATTCAACTAAAACTCAGACATTTGTATTGTAAATGCCACAATAACAACATTTTTACTACGCTTTCCATAAGACAGGTCATAAATGGGAACCTAGAAAAAAATATGTCCCTAACATTGGGTCTATGGTTTTCATGTTAAATCATTATTATTTTAACTATGTGACCTGTTAGTTTATAGCGTATGACTATTTTCTGTACATCTTGGCTGCATTATTCGGTTTATAGGTTCAATTTTGGCAAATTTAGATCAATCGAAGAGCGTGTAGATAATCTGTTCAGCTTAACACCAAAAACATCTCTTTGGTCAGTTATCTCGAAATTATGTTATACAGGAGTATTAAAAATGAAATGAAAAACATCTTTTGTCATGAAAAAGCTAAGAAGATGTTATCGCAAAACATTGGCCTATCATGTATTTTTCTAGAACATATGACCAAGCATATGACTTTATTTTCGACTCATATATGACCAAAACAGCGCGATTAACCGACTTTTGTATAACATCTTTTAGGTCGTGTAAGAAGTTTTAAAGATGCGCTGCATAACATGCTTTTGACAAGACAATGTCTTATCTTGGTAGTTTATAGCATCACAAAAACCAATAGGTTATAATCAAGTTATTAAAAAGTAAAACTAAATGCACAAATTCATGAACACAACAATTCAATCCAACAAGTGTTAAACTAGCAGATGTAGACACAGATCGAATTTGACAGTTATGTTTGTTATGAATATGATGAATACGTTTATGAATTCCCATTTCTTTCTATACATTTTCATAACGTTTAAAAAGCAGACCTAGCCCACCATTTGCAAGAAATCTTGTTAAGAAACGGATACAGAATTGGTCTAACTACAAGAAAAAAATATACATATTTTTCGGAACTATAGCGTGCAATAACAACCCCATCAGCAGTTGAATCATTGTGACGGACGACAAGAAACGTCATTTTCTCTCAAATTATTGGAGCCAAATGACATTTCACTAAGAAGATGCCATAATATGGTTATTATGATGTTATAATAACTAACTCAAATAATTTGCAATGGGCCATCATGAGTATGTTATTAGACTGCTCTAAAGATGTATTTCGGACTCAATTTTAACTTCACGTCATAGCTATGGACAAAATTACAGTGCTGGTTAAAATTTTGAGTACAATTATCACTAAAAATTACGAAAGATGCATTTTTTTGTCGATGATTGAGATGATGCATTATAAGTGAGAAAGAAAATCGATCGATAATCTAATCTAATCTAATCTAATCTAATACAAACGCAGCCAGTACGAGAAAGCATCCTGGAAATAATTGGGTTAGATAACGCCCAATTTTTTTTTTTGTCAATATTGATGCTTGCAGCATATCAAAAACATGATACAAGCGTCAAAGCGGCCAGGCCTACTGCGTTGCATTTACCGCAAAAGATGATTCTGTAAAATGAGTTGGGTTCAAATGAATAGATTTGAACCATAACGCATTTTAAGAATCTACAGGGGAAGAAGGATGCGTGGACATACCGTACCATACGCTCCGAGGTAAGAATAATAAAAATAATATTCAAAATAATAATGAAAAACCAAATAATGAAAGAAAAGAAGAATATGGTAATGATTAATGTTGAAAATGGAAAATCACTATGATATGTTTTATAGAATATAAGAAAAAGGTATATTATAATGTAAAATGAAAAAAATTATTACACAATTCTGCAAATTGCTGTCCTAGCTGCAATTGTAGAAGGATTTGCGCATCTATTATGAACCTAAATGCTCAGACAATGTATCATAAGCCCCAATTTTTTATTTTATTTTACGAAACTTGGAAACTCCATGAACAACCTGAAATTTAATATAAAGGATAGTGTATCTAAAATGTATGCTAGCACCGTGCATACAAATGAGACAGAAACAAGAATCGTCCCAAGCTCTGACGACGACTACAATTGATGCTGGCTTCCTGATGATGATGATGATGAAATACTACCATCTATTGTAGCAAGGTAACTTTCCATAGCAGTGGAATGATCTGAAAACGATTTGATCAGGATTCTACTGTTGTTTGTGATCTTCAAGCTCCTGTATGAAGGGCCAAAAAAACGCTTGGGCGGGCCCGTAAGCAGAGACACTTACGCGAAACCCGCGAGATAAAGGGAAGAGAATCTCCTTCCAAAAAGCAAGTTCCACACATACAGCACTAGAGTCAGGCCCTCGATTGACAGAGTAGACCCAATTGAGATACGGGGGTCGAAGAGCCCGCCCTCGTTCCACGAAATGTTAACAATAGGGAGGAGAGCGAAGTCCCATGCTCCCTATCCAATCATCCGTTTCGCACTTGGGTGCCCTGATGGTCCCTCCCTTTCTCCCGTTATATATTATGTCGATATGTAATATTCAGTATATTTTGTAATGGTGTAATGTTGATTACTTACCTTGTGCTAGAAAATTTGTCTGAAAGTAAAATTGGTTAGAGGTTTATACCGTTCTTTATTGCTCTGTGTTGTCTCGATGTTACTGCATTCGAAGAGTTGACTTTAGGATGACGATATGATATTGCTCGTGTTCATAGAATAGGGAAGAGAATAGAAAGGAAAAGGGATTAGTGATTGGTAACACGCCAGTGCGCATGTGAGATTTTCATGGTGATATTCTCACAACGGCCGTTCAGAATGGTTCGACGGATACATATGAGAGATCATAACAGGGCAATGATCCCCATCGCATCTTCAAGTGATCATTACAAGCTGTCCATTTGGTTCAGGCGCGCTTTGAACGTTGATGGGGCAGCCGATTCACACATGAAATCTACCGCGACCAACTCGACAGAACGCGCCCATACCCCTTTCTGAACCGAAGGGCAGGGAAAGAAAATCGATCGATAATCTAGAAAAAAAGTTTATGTTTTAAAAATAATTTTGACCAACAGTGTAGACCATGTGTCTGATCCACCATGATGATTTTTGATAATTCCAACAGAGATGCTGAAAACTTGCAAAATATAAGAGAACTTTTCTCTGTTGTTTTTATTCTTTAGAACGGGGCATGAATTATGCAGGAGTAAAACCAAAAGTTGCACCATAAAAGCGGCCTCACATATGATATTTTGTTACACATTTTGAGCATTAACTAATCTTTAGGTTTCTGATATTTATTAAATAATTGATTTGACCAAAACGATTGTCATTTTTTTACTCTGAGTTGTGAATATTCTCCTCATAAACAAACATAATTTTCTCAATCACAACAATCTTTGTTGACTTCTGTTCGTTTGACATTTCTCAAACAAGCATGTCATATTCATGTATTTCTGCAAATGGTTTTACTTTGAAATTATTTTATTATAACCTATTTGTTATTGATGATACTAGAAACTATCAAGATGAAACATCATCATGTTCAAAGCATGTTATTGAATACATCTTAAAAACGTTTTAAAACTTCTTGTGTGACCTTAAATATGTTTCAAATAGATCGATTTATTGCGCTGTTTTGATCATATAAGATACCAAAATAAGTTATGTGTCACTGGAAAAATACATGAGACCATGTGATTAAAGATGAATTTTGATCATTACATAACA
>JASCZW010011087.1:0-33464 GCA_034211315.2 Aedes japonicus | reverse complement strand
GCATGTGGCCATAGGGAAAGGCTTTCGCCGTCCAGAACCAGGTGACGCCCGTAATTCGAGTCATCCAGCGGCATTGGGATTTCACGGTTTGAATCTGCTCATCTGTGTACCTGGGGATCTGGTTTTCTACACACTATTCCTTCTTTCTTTAGCGTCTTGCAGATGAGTGACTTCGAACAATGGAACTTTCGGGCCGGTTCTCGTTGACTTCACCGAATCCTTGTTGTTGAACATGCTGCAGCGAGCGGAGCGTTTTCTCATTCATTATTTTCGCAGGACGGCCGCAACCTTTCTTCCGGGTTACTCTCATGCATGCCAGGATGCGGCATACGGTGGATACCGGAACTTTTTCTACGACAAAGATGGTCCACCGTGTATTTTTTCCACGATCTTCGTTCGCTTGAAATGAATTGTACAACGCGCGCGCAGTTCTTCCTGTTTCTGACGGCACGCTGAACACGACTGAACATGTTAGAGTGAAATAAGAGTGTATGAAAATTTTCTGGAGAGTGCAACGATTCATTCATCTGAAGTGACATTTCTATGCGGCCGTTTTTGTTCTGATGGAAAAGTATTGAAATAATTCTCATTTTTTAGTGGACACCCGTTAGTATTCCAGAAATGGTGAACAGGAAGCTGGTGAAATCGATGCCGCAACGCTTTAAAGCTGTTCTGGATGCCGAAGGTGATCATACAAAATACTAAACGAATTTCAACGATTTCCGAATTTTTTTAAACTCATTTTCTATCATGTACTTTATGCTCAATTTGGTAACATCCGAATGAGCGATTTTTACTTTGTTTAGCCAATAACAAATGCATTTGTTTTGGTTTTTGTTTTTTGCAAGCATTAAATACAAGAGAAAAAGGTTGTTCCTACCATGAGTACGAGATTTTTGCTTTTATTTGCATATAACCCTAAAAAACTTGGAGATTTCTTGAGGAATCACACATGTACGCTCAATTCTGAGGCTGACTGTACATAATTTTTCTTTTTAGTAATATAAATAAAAATCTCCGAATAGTTCTCTCACAACGCCTTAAATTCCAACGGACGATCCTTCATTCCGAACTTTTTTTTAACTGCTGTCAACTACTATCAACATGAATCTGAATGATTTTTTTTACAAAGTAACACTTTGTTATTTTAATTTCAACAATAATAATAACAGTGATCTATCACTATAACGTACAAGAAAGAATCAAAGGGGTTCAGACCGCAAATTTGGTCAAACGGTAATGTGTGTGAGTCGATCAAAGTTTTTATTAATAATTCAAAGTTCTTTCTTTTTCATGTTCAGTTAATACAGAATGATGTGGAGAAATATTCAGTCAAGCTTACTTTTTTACCGACGTAGTCAGATTGCCAGATCTTTTGTTTAACACCTCCACAGTGTTATTGTACAGTCTCGCCGCCCACTCTATTCGCCGCAGAACGCCAAGTTGCCCGGTGGGTACGAAAGTGACTTGGCTCACTAGTATATATCAACACTTGTGAAAAGGAAAGCTTAAAGGTGTACAAGAGCAACGTCGTGCGAAACAAAATTCATTCATAAGTCAGCCTTGTGAAATTCCATCGACACATCAGTTCGCAGTGTTGTACCTTGGTGAAGTTCTCTAAGATTATTTGGCTGAGTGTAGATCTACGTCGATATTTCGGAATGATTTCTAAATTTTCCGAGCACAAACCTCGAATACGATTAGGACTCCGGGCGTGAAATTTTCAAGAATCGTTTGGTCCAATGGAGCATTCATTGTTTAGCAATTTTAAAATCGTTTGTTTTGTTTTGCTTGTGATTTTTAGTCTAGGACACGTGAAGCGATAGTTCACCTACCTAACGTTCACATGGAAGAAAGCGACTCCCACCAGTTTCACTCTCAAGATTTTTTTATTCGGGTGCCTTATTGTCAAATGCAGCTTCTGGTAAACAAACGTAAAGCCAAAAGTCGTAGATGGCACTCCATCAAAATGGTTATTGGTGTATTCCAAGCCTATTTTATACTTTCGGACATCTTTTTCACTTTTACACCTTCAACACAGAAGGTATTCTCTGTCATAACAAGTAAAAAAATGGCTCGGTGAAACGCCTAGAGGGATAGCGACTAGCGATTTGAAATTGGTTCCACATTCGCACGTTAGCTGATAAGGCCTGAGCAGTCCATGCGTAGTGAAGCATACAGAAAAGTGTTGTTGCGCTGCGTCGAAATTCAGAGTGACTTTCGGGAAGATTGCAACGATGCCATAAAGCTTTTTATAAATATTTTTTTTCAACTAGATCTAAATTTATCGGGAAGCTGGTACATAAGATTTCTGATGGTTACTTCTTCTTTACATAGGTTAAGCTGTACATATTCATCTGTAAATATAGTTAAGGTTGCAAAGAGAACAAAAATTTAGGTTAGGTTTTCCACGTGGCTCCGTTGAGTCAGAATACTAAACATGGACGTGAAGATAGTGAAGAAGACGCAAGAATGTATGAAGACTCTGACGACATGCTTAATTCGGACCTAGTGGACTGTACAACATCAAAGACTATCAGGAAAATGACAGACAGTGAAGCGGAGACTGACAAGAACCCAAACCGTAAGAAACCGAAAAAATTCCCAATCAAGGGGAACAATAGATACAAGAACAATGAACACGACAAGTACACAGTGACTCCAGGACAACAAAACGAAAAAGAATGAAAAAGAAAACAGGAATCAGAAGACTGGACTAAGAATAAAGTTTTCTACAACGTTCTTCATTGAACCGGAAAACATAGACAAGGACAAAAATATTCATCCGATGGAAACGCACGAACTCTACATAACGTTGGAATAAACAATACAAAGAAATGAAACGAGCAGGAAGAGCTAGATACAGAATAACTTTGAGAAACCACAACACGCTGAAAGCCTTATCAACTCGAAACTACTGAGAGAAGAATTCCATTACAAAGTTTATATACCTAACATGTTTAAAGAAACTATTGGTGTAGTAGAAACATTCCTCCGGGTATCACTGAAAGTGAAATAGTTAATAATATCAGTTGTGGAAAGTTTCAAGGTAAAAGGTAGAAAGGATAAAGAAAAAGAATGATGATAAATTGTACAACACGTATTCGGTGAAAATTTATTTTGAAGGGGATAAAATCCCTGAAGAAATTTCGATCTATGGAGTTTCCGCTACAGGTTGAATACTACATCTTTCCATTGCGATTGTGTGTGGAGGTTGTTATAGATTTGGTCACAAAACTGTAGCATGCAGAGCTTCAAAGCCGCGATGCGGAAATTGTAGTCTTGATCATAAGACAGAAGAATGTACCCCAAACACCCCACCAAAATGCATCAATTGTTCAGCAAGATCATAAGGCAAACGAAAGGAACTGCCCTGAAAGGGAAAGACAACTTGAAATACAGAAAGCTATGACTATGCTAAAAAATTACCTTACCGAAGCGGTAGCACTTTTTCCCAAGAAAAGTAACACACAATTTAGACTCGATTTTTCGAACTTCCCTAAGCTTACACCAGTAAACACACAAACAGTAAATACACACAATAACAATTATCTAAATAAACCCATTCAACAAATCAACAAAAGATCAGAACAATAACAATAATAATAATAATAATAATGAGGTGAAACAAAAAGTTCAAAGGCAGATCCAACAGAACAGTAATCAGAATAATACGGTAACCATTCAACTTCCTAAGATGACAATAATTGAAAAGGAAAAATTTATCCGTAAAATCAGATCAGGATTTATTCATCATATGAATTCTGAGGATTTGATTAATAAACTTAAGAGTCTGACAGATAGAATTGCTGCACAACTTAAAGCAACATCAGAAGACAAAAATAAACAATCAGCTGAAACTTTACTATCAACGATAAATTCGAAATTAACAACATAATAAATCTGGGAGCAGAAGAGAGCGAAAATGCTAGCACTTCTTTTAACTAATTATGGATACCGAAAGAGATTTGATAATTATTCAAAACAATATCACAAGTATAAGACCAACTGAAACTAAAAAACTGTTGCTAAAGTTTTTGATTAAAAATAATGTAGACATAGCTATTTTCAGAAATTTGGTTGAAAACCAAATGAAGTGATTAATATTATCCAAGGATATAAGTTTCCAAAGAAATCTCGAGAAGGGGTTATGGAGGAGTTGGTTTCCTGATTAAAAATAGATATAATGTTCCAAGAAATAAAAACACCGAAAATTGAACCTGTCAGAAATAATAGCAATAGAAACCTTGAAATACAAAACATAAATTCTAATTTAATTCAATCTATACTCCCCACAACCTACAAATAATCAAATTAAAGAACCACTAACAAAATTATTTGATTTTATAAAACAGAAAGGTACTCGTACTGTATTAGCTGGTGACTTTAACGCCCATAATGCATTATGGAATATTCAAAAGTAATAATTGTGTAAGAGGAGAATTATTAGTTAAATCCTATTAGATGACACAAACTTAATTGTTATGAATAACGGCTCACCGACCATGATAAAACCTCTAATACGATTGCTTCTGCAATAGATCTAACACTAGTCTCAGATTGTCTAGGGCCGCTTGTTGATTGGGAAGTCTTAGATGAAGAAATTTCTGGAAATCACAAAATAATACTATTTAAAATAATTAACGCTATTAATAGATTAAATCAACGAAAAGAGATAATAAATAAAAAGAAAGCCATAATCAACCTAAATCAAATTAACTCAAATAACATTGGAAACGGTATCTAAACTCCACGGATCATTTTCTAAAATAGTATAAATGCAGCTAAATTTCAAATAACTTCCCTTAAAAAACCCTCAAACATTGGTGGAATAAAAAATTCAAGTCCTGTATGATATTAAACAAAAAAAATTCTTAAGATACATGAACAATTTAACAATGGATAACTTTCTTCGAATTCAAAAAATCTAGAGCGAATTAAAATCAGAAATAAGAAGAGAATGCAGAAAATTGTTTAATAAACTTAATTGAAGAAATTAATCCTACAACCACTATAACACAGTCTTGGGATATTGTTAAACGATTATGCGGAAGCTATTCTAAAAAAAATAATGTGCATATAATGAATAATAAAGATTTAGCAAACGATTTCATGAACATTAATTTTCAAAATAATGACAATATTCCATCTCGATCTAAAGATTTTACAGCTAAGATTAACCTTAAAATAACTTACCAAGATCTTAATGAAATAATTATCAAATAAAAAGAATTCATCTGCACCAGGTTATGATGGAATATCATACTACTTTTGAAAAACATAAAAATAGATCTAATTAAAAAAATTGCCGAGATATTGAATTCTGTACTGCAAGAATACAGCATACCTGAAAACTGGAGATTAATTGAAAATTGTACCAATTCACAAAACGGGAAAGTGATTTAGAAGCCATCCACTATAGACCTATTAGTTTAATCCCAGTCTTTCTAAAAACTATGAATATTTTCGTCAAAAGGGAATTAGTAAAATTTACGGAAATGAATCATATAATTCCGGAAAATTCATTCGGCTTTAAAAATTCACCTCATCTACTAATTGCATTAACATGCTTATGTCTCAAATTCGCGAAACCAACAGAAAAGGACAATGTGCAATAGTAACGTTTTTAGATTTATCTAAAGCTTTTGATAATGTCAACATCGATAAACTTCTAAATGTGCTACATAATAAAAAATATCCAGATGGTATAATACGATGGATTTATGAATATTTAAAAGACAGAAGAGCTCAATTAGTACTAAACGATGGTACTGAAATAATAAAATCTACAAATAAAGGATTACCCTCAGGGATGTCCGTTATCCCCATTCTTTTTAATATTTATACGGCAGGCATACACAAAACACAAAGATCACAGTAGTTCTATACCAATTTGCAGACGACTTTGCGATCATAGCAATAGGCCCTAATTCAACTAAAGCCAGCGATAATATGAATATTGCACTCAACAAAATAGTAAATGACTTAAAAGATTTAAACATGGTAGTAAATCCTGAAAAATCTGCATTTTTATGTTTTTCCAAAAATCTACCCGTTTCAATAGACATTAAAATAGAAAACAATTCGATTCCCATGTCGAATCACATAAATACTTAGGTCTATGGATAGACCAAAAACTGAATTTTAAAAAATATATAACTGAAACGGTAAATACTGTGAAAAAGAAGACAAATATCCTAAAAATGATATGTAAAAAAGAGGAGGAGCTCATCCAAAAACAGCGCTACAAGTTGAAAAAGCACTCATTAGATCCCAAATAGATTACGGGATATCAATATATGCAATAGCTTCAAAAACAGATATGAACCGAATTCAGACAGCGCGAAATCAATCACTTAGAACTAGTATTCAGATATTTGAGATCAACTCCAATCAACGTCATTCTTTCTGAGACTGGAGAAATGCCAGTTATGAATAGGCCGAATATCTGTCACTTAAAGAAATAGTAAAAAATTTATATTATAGAAACAGCCCTATCCTAAAAATAATTATACCCGCAATTAACAATAATCTCTACAAAAATATTTCGTTCTTAGAAAAAACAGCTATTCAATACAAATATATATTTACGGAACTCTGCTCAATAAATAGTACTATTACAGAACCCAGTGAAAAATTAGAAATTTGCCCAACCATAGTCGGAATTAAAAAATCATTACCATCGTTACTAATCAAAACAATAGCAAATAATCCAATCAAAGACAAATATCCGGACTTTTATCACCTTTATACAGATGGATCCAAAATAGATACAACAACATGGTACGGTTTTTATGATCCACAACTCAAAATATCTTTTAGCAAAAAACTTAATCCAGATTTTTCAATAATGAATTCAGAACTAATAGGTATTTTAGAAGCTCTAAACTATGCTATAAAACACAACAATAACAAAATAGTTATTTTTACGGATTCAAAAAGTTGCTGCCAAATACTACAAAACGTCCTAAAAACACAAGAAAACTATATTGTGAATGAAATACATAACGCCATCAACAAAAAATGCTTTGAGCGAGTGGTCCTTCAATGGATCCCGAGCCATGTAGGGATATTAGGTAATGAAAGAGCGGACAAGGCAGCAAAATCAGCGGCAAACAGAGTCACAATAGAACCATATGGACTTACTCTAGTAGACACTTTGAATAAAGCTAAAAATGAAATTAAAGAAAAATGGAATATAAACTATAAAATAATCTCACAAGACAAAGGAATCAAACATTTCGAAATTATGAAAGACATAAGTTTAAAACCATGGTTTCAAGATTTCTACTTTGGAACCAAAGACACGATTCGACTGACCAGAATAAGAAGTTTTCACACAGCTACAAAAGAAAGACTTTATAATTGGAAATTAATTACATCAAGCAAATGCGATACCTGCGACCAAGACGAAGACCTTAACCATGTTTTGTATAACTGCTCCAAACTAAGCCACGTTCGTTTAAAATATAAAATATTTTGTAATCGTGTTGATTTGAAGACATTGCTTGTTAGGAAAAATAAAGAAAAATAACCAAATACCTGGAAGAAGTAAAAACTGAAGTTTGAACAAGATCATAATTTTTTTTTTTTTACCATTTGAATAATAATTACTTAAATTGAAACCGTTGAATTAAAAACACAAATCAGCTGATGGAATTGTTTTGTAACCCCGCGTCGATTTTTATTTTGACATTAACTTCTCTTGACAACACTTGGCATTTATGGATCAGTAGGTCTGTGCCAAAAGGCAGCGAGAAAAAAAAATGGTTCACTGCTGTAGAACCCCTAGGTCCAAAGTACACCTTGAAGCCAGCGCCTTGCTGTAAATATTTGCGACTTTGTTTTGATTTGCTGTGTTATTTTGACAGAATATTCGTGTGAGTTCATTATTAGAGGCGCATCATTAAGCTTGGGACCGAGCATAGGACCGATGTGCTAGTACCATAGACTAATTCTAAGACCAGTAAGTCCTCGAACAAATACGATTTTTTTTTTGGCTCAGTCAGTACTAGCACGTCGGTGCCAAGCTTAATAATGCGCCCCTCATAATGAACTCATCACGAACACACCTTAAGTATTCTGTCAAAATAACACAGCAAATCAAAGCATAGGTGCAAATATTTACGAAGGCGCTGACTTCGCGGTAATATGGATCTAGGGGTTCTACAGCAGTGAACCAATTTCGAAATCATAGTTGCATATTGATTGTTGCTTAGTACTGACTGAGCCAAGAAAAAATCGTATTTGTTAGGGACCTACTGGTCTAAGAGTTAGTATTATTCTTCTTCTTCTATTATGGTATTATTCTCTCCACACGGCCACCCGTTTTAACCTCAGATTTGAGTCGTTTTTGACTCACTTTCGTCAAAGTGAGTCACTCAAATTTGAGTAACATGTTATTTGCATTGACCAAGTCGACAAATCAAACTCATCCATCTGATTTGAGTCGATGTTTTTGATTTGTCGACTTGTCAATGCAAGTAACATTTACTCATATTTGAGTGACTCCCATTTGACGAAAGTGAGTCAAAAACGACATAAAATTGAGTTGAAACGGCTGGTCGTGCACAAATAAACAAAAACAATTAATGTCGATTTTCTAACTCCGCATCGATCGAGTGAATGTAGTCGCCAAATTTAAAGCTTGTTGGCCTATCTTTAAAGTTGATTCGATGTAGACGACATGTTTTTTTTATCTTCGCTAGATACTCAACGGTATGCTACTCACGGGAAATCTAGCACATTTTTGGCGATCCATATACCTTACCTTTTGCGTCCCATCTTCGGAGGGATGAAATTTCTTTCTGCTTTATGCTCTGGCAAACCAATACTGTGAAGGGTAATCTAACAAAGGCCATCTCAAAGGCAGCGGAAATATTTCGCAAGCATCCCAACCTGTTGTGCGATGGACTTTGTGTTTCATCCTCTGCGGTTTCTCTATATAAAATGCAGCGAGTCCTTCTTCAGCCCCTCAAAAATGCCCAGGATATCGAAACAATAATTTCATCGGCTAGTTTTTCAGGCCGAATTGGTTTCAGTCAAAAAGTGCCAAGCAATTAATCACTCAATGACCTAACATCTTTGAATTCCATCCACCTACCCCATCTAACTCTCTTGATCTCGATGGCTTTCTTTGTTGTGATAAAACAGTAAAAACGGTGTTTACATTATGCTTGTATCCTTTTATTTATCATTATCATTAGGACGCTTGCTTTTGTCCAATCTTGCCCGGTACGCCTGAACGTGATGGGCTGCTATCCGGGCAGGCACCGTCCCCGAACGTAGCAGATTTGAGTTCAATGCTTGGCTGTAGAATCTGATGAGTGTAACGTCGGTCTCATCCGGTTGCAAATAATCATCCAGCGATCCAAATAGCTGCAGAAGAGAAGGCAACAGAAACGCTACATTAATGAAAGCTCTCAGGAGATAAATAACTCTATCGATATCAAACAGGACGGTCGGTAGGTGGATAGAGAAAGAAAAAACAAAATCCGGGTCAAACCTGTTGCTCGCTGCAGGTAATAAATCTTAGCACGGCAACGTGCTCCGACCACACCAGGTTTCGCCACTGGATGTCATAGTGCTGTGCCAGAGGAGCCATCACCAGCGCACTGAAGGGTTCGTGACCGTAACCTGAACTCTGAAAGATGTCCAACACCAGGTGATACAGTCCTTGGTAGCTCTTTCGCTCCTCAAGGCGAGCATCAAAATCGAACCGTTCGCCACTGTTCTGCACCTCGGAACGGAGGCCATCGATACGTCGAGTGATAAGCGCCGAGACGTCACCGTCTAGAAACTTGGAATCCGGTCCCAGGAAAGCTGTCATCAAGTACATTAATTTGTGGGTAACAGTTGTCAGACGGAGGGAGTTCTGTTCCAGTATTTCGGAAAATAGCAGCGATGTCTTGATGATTTGTTCCTCGGAGAAGTGCTGCGAACGAGCGGCGGGTCCTTGCTCAACCTTCTCCAGCAGCAAATACAGCAATGAATAGGGCCACGAAGGAGTAAGCAGCGGGGTTTGCCATCCGATGACGGTGTAGCTGTTACGGGTGCTGGATAAGTTTTCCTGGTGAAGAAATTATTATGCAGAGTGTAATGAGAAGATGGAGCTTTTGTTCAGCTGTTACGTAATCATAAGCTTTAATCTATTTATGTTATGTAGTACGATATGATATAGAACGTGGTGAGGAAATCCTCGTGAACGATAATATTTGTTAGGGTGCATTTTGCTGTTTTTCGCACCTGTGCACAATTGTCTTAAGGCGAATGTGAATCGAAGCTACTTGTATTATCACTTTGAATTTTCTATTGAATGATTTGCTGAAATCATAAGCATTTCGAGCTCAAAATTTCAACCACCTGTTGGTATTGACGAGGGGTGCGACTCTATCTCAGAAGCAGGAACAATTTTATTATGCTTTTGTGCGATTTGATTTGCGAAAGATGGAGCGTGATTCAAGTTGATGGATTCAGATTCAAACCGTGAAACAAGATTTTTCAAAGATTGCTTCGGCAACGTGGGATTTTTCGATCATATTGAATCTGGATTTAGATGTGCCGCACCCCCAGGGTATTGACATCCATGCTGCAAGAAAGGAGAAATCCTAACGGTTTTTGAAACAACAAAAGAGTGCTGACTTTGTTTTTTTTTAAAGTAACCTCTCTATTTGGACTGCACTTGAAATAATAGTTGTGAATTAAGAGCAGTGATTCAAAATTCGTGAATGCATGAATGATAAAGACATTGTCCTAACTTTTCAATCTTGGGACAAAAAATAATGTATTTTTATCATTGTTGCATACTCAACACAATAATGACAAATTGCATGGCAGTTGTATCAAGATATTAATGTTTCACAACATACATTATACTTTGTATGCAACAACATTATACTTTGTATGCAACATAAATAAATTCAATGTCACATGTTGCCTCTACCGAAAAGAGACAATGTTTAGTTTTATCCAAGGAGCTGGCGAGAAGTCATTTTGCTTTAGCCAACATCTCTAACATCCAAACATCAAAAGATTCATTATTTGTAAACAATACTGCCACTCGTGCCCGTAGGAACAAACGTCAGACGGGCCTTATTCAAATAAGGCCCGTGATATGTTGCATACTGTCAAACGCTAGTAACAAAGATAGGGTTGCCAGACCCCTGGTTTTATCCCTCTTTCTCTCTCAAAAATTTTGTCGAGTGATAGGGGATAGTTGGTAGAGATGCACTAAGAAAATTGTCTGCACGGTTTTCATACGATCGAAACTATGAACCACAAAGCAAGGGTCCAAGACGCAATCCATACGAAATCGTATGAAATGATTATTGTTGCATTGGTTGAGAAAAACATGCCTCTTATACCTTTTTTTTTCTGTGAGGAAAATTTTCATACGATCGTCTTATGAACTTCTTTTTATTAGAGAATCGTATGATATTTGCAATAATATCTTGTGGCAAAATTCCATACGATATTCGAATGAATTCCTCTGGATTTGTTCGCTCAGTGTGGAAGATCGATACCTACTGCTCTAATGAAAAACATACGATTTGCAATAAATTTCAGTTTGTTCTGTTTACATGAACTAAAGTTTATCATGCATGTTGTTTTAATATCATAAGATAATTAATTTATTCCTAAAAATAATTTGATTTGCAACAGCTAATGTTCATTTTTTCAACCATTGTCCATTTCTAGCGACATTCCCCTATTTATTGCATACGTTTTATCAAAGCTTTTGCAATCCCGACTAGTGTTGTTCTTCCAATATTCGAGCGATCAGTAACTTCCGTTCCTTGTGGTATTTCCTCAGTGCATTTTGTTGCGTTGTGTTGTTTAAAAAAATAAAAAAAAGGATTCTACATTTGTTAAAGAGGACAAAGAAAATGTGTCCCAAAAAGTTCGAAACATATTTCGTTCCGAGAACGGGGATCTTAGTTGTAGCCTGCCTGGGTCTTAATTGCAAGTTCAGTCCGAAAACGTTTCTGGTGACAAATTGTTTGCGCCACATCAAGAACTCTCACCCGGAGAGTTACAATGTGTTTGGGTTACTTCTGAAGATATTATCTAAAATATTTCCAAGCTATCGTGAGACGCGTCAAATCACATAATGATTCGATTACAAGATGAATGGTAGCCTTACAGAGTGCTCAGGAGAACGCTGACCACATCCGGGCATGCTGCGGGTACCTATGGAGATGTGGCCAGTTTTTGATCTGAACCAAAACATTCCATGCAACATCTCTAATTACATTTAAATTCGATAGTTGCCCAACACCTTATTGGCATGATCTAGGTACCTTCGGGGAAAAGCCTTCTTTTTTTACTTAGACCAGAACACATCATGCTACACCTCACATCACATACGAAATCCAAAATAAGAGCAATAGTGGAAGAATCAAGTGTCAAGAACTACACAGATAAAAAGAAACACTGAATTTTCTGCGTTATCTAATGCACATAAAGGGAATGCTAGATTTGGCAGAAAATAATGGGATATTTCATGTAAATTTAAGCCAGATAACGCCTGAATCAAGCCTGTTGTATGAAAGATTGCAAACAATATCGTTGTTCACGCTCCTTTGGCTTGGAATTACACGAGGGGAAATTTTACGCGCTTGTTAAAATTAATTATTTTTTTCTGTGTACACTAGCCACATCTGGACACGATCTGGGTAGGTGATGGTAAGTAAATGTACTGTATTTTGGTGTTTCTCTTCAGCTCAAAACCTAGAATTTTCAATTGTATCTGTAAATCATTCAACAATACAAAGTTGCGATATGCATTCAACCACGTTTATTGAATCTTCTGGAAAGTCAAAAGATATTATGTGATAATCTGGGATAATATTGGTCATTCTATGTTTGCCTTGAAGCTAAAAAAGATACAGTTACAATTGGTTCAGCCAAATCGGAACCAAGAGCCTATCGAGAATCATCAGTTTTGTTCGACATATTCTATCATAACTTTTTAACTTCAAAATGCATTCTTGAAGTTTATAACCAACAACCAATTTGAGTGATTCAGATTTTCCATCCCGTCTAAAAAAACAGAAAAGGAGTGGCCTTGTTTATACTCAGGTATAGAGGCGTTGGTCACTGCGTTAAGTACTAGGTAAGCTGAATAGTATGTACAGGCTAATGTGCCTAAACGTGACCAACGTAACGGGTGTTCAATAATTTTTTTCAGGTTGTTTTTATCAGTTATATAGTGAAAAAAAAAATTTCAATGAATTCAGTATTTTTTATTAAAATAATGTTTATTCCTCAAAACAAATGTCAATGAATATTGCAGAAGGGGCCCTGGTCAGCCGCACGACACAACTTAGTCGCGATGCTCTCACAAGAGCGCTGGGCGGCACTGACGTCCAACTTCCGAATACAATTCCGAATCCTTGTGGTCAACTGCTTCGTATCCTCGGCCTGCCAATTATTTTTACACTGGAAGGAGCCGAAAAAAATCCTCACTGGGGCAAGTTGGTCGGGCTCCTTTCTTTCGGGACGTACGGTATCTTTTTCTGCTCAAGATACTTCAGCGTCTTCTTTGCGTAATGGGAAGACGCCTTGTCCAGCCAGAAGGCGTACTTACCATCCGCATGATGCTCTTTTAAGATTGGCAGAAGAATTTTCTCAAGACACTCCTCCTGATACACTTATGGCCAGACCGCTCGGTTTGAACCACGGATCCTTTTTTTGTTTTTTCAAATTTATGCTTAAACTTATATTTTTTTCTTCGAGGGGTGTGGCCAACTTGTCGCTGGAATAGTAGCTGTCATTTCCTGGAATGTGGGTCTTCGAGAGCGGAAAGTAATTTTCATCGTCCAGCACAAACGAGGTCCCGCGGTAGTTCTTCCTCATCCACCGGCACTGCGATTTCACGGTCGCTATCTGCTCATCCGTGTACTCGAGGGACCGAGTTTTCTTTCGACAGATCGTGTCCTTCATTTTGAGGGTTCGATGAATCAAGGTATGGGAGCAGTGATATTTAAAAAAAAATATCGTGGGTATCATTTGAAGTAGAAATACTTGAAGAAACGAAAGCGGTGGGCCACTTGGAGACAGAATGGGCCCGGAGATAAGTATCGGAATGATAATTTTAGACGAAGAGACTTCCTCGAAAAAAAAACTTCTCCAATGTTCCGGCAGAAACTTCTCAGAAGTATTGGGAGCAAGCAGTTCAAGCAAGAAGATCCTTAAAAAATTCAGGACCGAATATTACCGAAGTTCAAGATCATACTTACCAGAATTTCAGGAAAACTTCCCCAAGAATCAGAAAAGGACTTATCAGAGCTTCTGGACGAGGTGGAGGGAAGAGGACTTCTTTGAAGTTAGGAACTCTTTATAGCTTTTGGAGTTCTTGCGAGCAATTCCAGATTGAACTTCCCAGATGTTCAGAATAAAACTTCCCCAAATTTTAGACAAGAGCTAACCAGGATGGGCACTACCTACAATTTCTCAAAATATCAGGAAAAAAATTCCTCAGCAAGTGCTAGGCAGATTTTGCAAAGCTCAGAGGAGAACATTTCAAAATTTCAGAATAAGTCTTTCCAGGAGCATTGTGGGTACATGTTTCTAATTTGAGCACGAATTTCCCAATAGTTCCTGAACAAACTTCCTCAAAGTTCTGGAGAAAACTTCCCAAAGGTTAAAAAGTCCAGGAAAGGGCTGCAAAATGATGAGTCGACAACTGTGACAACTGCGTGCGTCCCCGCAACATAGCTCTAGTCCTCACAAGTTCCTACATCATGCTTCCACGGGTCAAGAGATGACAAAGACCGCCAGCTAAGGGTTGCGTACTTAACTGGTAGTGCAGCCTGGGCACTGTTGTCCTTCTGACTTCAGCTAGATTGAGGAGGTGCGTACCGAGCGTCTGTCCACCAATGAGGTCCGTCCACCAGCGGCTGAGTAAGAAACGCTCTATCTTGTAAGCTATACCTTAGGAGGCAGTCTCACCAACGCAATGTAGGCAACGCGACCCCGGTAACATAGCATACTGAAATCTTACCCTACCACGAAAAATTTAAGTATTGTTTATACGGTACATAATTTTGGATCATCCATGGATCTCCCGAGTATTGTATGAAAATTCTAATTTGTTTTTCCTTCATTCAGACAGTACACATGTTATTCTCATTTTTTATTATAACATCCCTTCACAATATTGTTTATGCTATTTTCAGCTTCGCATTTATCCATCATCGTAAGTTTTAGTCCACTTACCCCCCATGGAGCGAGATAAGGCGCTATAACCTTGGCAATTATTGCCACGCTTTTGGTTCGAATGCCAAAAGTTCACCCACAGGCAAAAGGAGCATAAACTAATCTTTCTAGCATCTATGCTCCCAACGATAAGGTACAAATTATGACACTGTTTAACGCTACATTTTGTCACATCCGCAGATCGCTTGCCAGACAAGGAATTTTTTGGCAAATTTCGATCGTTTCTTCTTCCGTACACTCTCCGGAACTGCCAACTTAGAGGTGGCGACGTAGTGTTCCTGTCCTGGCATTTGTTTGGTGTCGGCTTTAATGAAGGTCTCATCGTCCATCACAATGCAGAATGGTTTTGTGAGCCACTCCCTGTACAGTTATCTTGCGCGAGTTTTGGCCACCGAGTTCTGTTTATCGCTCCGGTTCGGTGCCTTCTGGACCTTGTACACATGTAATCCAGAACGTTTCAATGTCTTCTGCACAAAACAAACTGAAACATTCGCCTTTTTCGCAACATCCCTGATCGAAATGTTGGGATAACGCTAAAATTGGTTCAATACCATCCTGGCCTTCTCCGGATTTGATGTGCCACGTTTTTTGCCACTATCATTTTTCCGCTTGGTTGTCTTACGTTCCTTGAACGTTTTGATCACATGAGATACGGTTGAATGTGCAATTTCGAGCTGTTTTCCGATCCATCGATGAGAAGCGTTTGGGTTTTCCAAGTGAGTGCCCAAAATTTGTTGGCGCACTATTTCTTCATTCGAAGTCATCACTGAAATCAGTCGACCGATTTTCACGAAACTCATTACACAATTGACACAACACAACGAAATACATTCAGTTAAAATTTCAATAATTTTTACCCACACGCTTAAAAGTTTCCATAATTGCGTGTGTCAAAATTTCATCGAATACAGTCTTTATAGCGTAAATGACATAACGCGCTCTCTTATTACGTATTTTTGTTGAAAGAAGTCTAATTTTGTAAAAAAAAATTGCCGGCTTTTATAGACATTCCCAGACATTTCAAATTTTTATCACAGATATTTGAAAAAAAATATCTGGCATCCCTGAATCGAGGTGAAAAGTGTCAAGCAATTTTGATCTGTTTAGTGGAACGCATATATTATTACTCTGCCGAACTCTGCTGTCTATTTCTGAAAAATAATGCATTCGAATGCTCAAATTATTGCAAACGAAAAATACAATAAATCCCAACCTAGAAAATGTCATGCATGTAATAGTACAAAAACACTGAAGCATACTTCAAATATGGCTGCGAAATGCCTAGCTGTACGAGAGCACCAACCAGGCAAACAATCACTCGGCGAAACGATTCTAACCTACCTCATTCTTCACCAACGTTTTCAGCTTCATCTTGTAGGTGAACTTCCACCTCTGCAGATCTGCGGCCGCAACGCTATCACCACCCACTACGTAAAAATCTCGAACGAAAATCACCTCATCGAACAACCGTACGATGGCCGGATAAAATTCCTCGCTCAGGTGAAGCAGCACCTTGAATGCCAGCCCCAGCAGTAATCGCCCGTCCTTGTGGGTCGGTGTTTCATTGGGAGTCAATTGTTCGCTGTTCTCCATGTCAACATCTCCTGTATCGGCAGTGGTTCTTGGAGAGTCTCCTTCGCCATGACGATAATGACCATCCTTCACCAGCACCGATATCACATCGAGAACGTAATACAACTCACCTTTCAGGAACCAATTGGTTGACAATTGACCGGTCGGGTTGGAATAACGATTACGGTCCGATACTATGCCGGCCAGTTTGATTAAATAATTGAAATGAAACCTATTTTCAACGAAAAGCTGCAATGGCTCTGTGTCCAGCTCGGCGTGAGAACGTAACAGACCGAGAATCGCTTGTAGCATAAATGTCGGGTAGGATTTCGTTAGGATGAGCGTGGGAGCAGTGGAGTGGTTTTCCCTCGTCAGGATGCCACCAAGGTTCGGAAGGGGTGTAATTTTTGCGCTCCTGTCCTCCAATCCGGCTACCGTGATGAACAGTGGGAATTACTGTGAATGTGAGATTAGAAACCAAGAGTGACAATATTTCAATTATTGATTATATCGATAGTATCGACATCACGTTGTGCAAACAATATCAATACATACTAACCTCAGCTGTTTCAGCAGATCGTCAAATCTAGCACTTTTCAGGAAAGCGTTCAAGTAGCCATCGAAAAAGTTTCTATAGTAGGCCCCGGCGATGGGACGCATTTTGGCCGCAACATCCAGGCAGGCGCCGAGCAGCAGCTTCTGGGAAAACTGGAAAGCGCAAAAATGGACGACTTCAATCAATTTGCACTCTCGACATTGACGACACCGATGCAAACTTACCTCATTAACACCGTACTTGGTCGCCCCGTTGAACCACTTACTGAAACAGGCAAATAGGCGATCCCAGTTCTGCGAACTGAAGACACTGGCAACATGCTGAACTCGGTCGTAGCCAATTAGCGCTAACAAGGATGCACAGTGCTGACGGATGATGAACGGGCCATTTTCATCCAGGACGAGATGCTGGTAGTGCCATTCCAGAAGGTAAAACAGGGCCGGTAGTAGATCACTGTGAGGAAGAAAAAAAGTAGGAAAGAGGTAATTTAAAGGCCATAATTTGATTGGAAATCAGCCATGCTGGGGAGAAATGAGAACATTTAGGTTGCAAGAGAAATCACATTTTTCAAACGAATAACCTATCAGGAGCGGAGCGTTCGCTTTCAATGGAAATAAATTATCCCTTCTCTTTGTTGGTATTATAGTAACACATTTGGGTCAATCGTGATTTGTGCCCGGAGTTCAGATTGGCCAGGTTGTTCTCCAAGTGCCTTTTCAAACTTAAAGATCAATCTAACTGGACGTCACGCACGATGCCAGAATGGCTATCAATCAACAATCCAACCAATGCCACATAGCTGCTTCTCAGAATAATGTCAAAGTTCCTCACGTGATACCTACGTCCAACCGATAAGCCACACAGCAGTGATGATCGGTAGCATTAAACACCGAATGAGACAGCTATTTAAGCAATTATGCAAATTTGCGGCATCATCCAACAGCTGCCATTCACCAGCAGAGGAGCAGAGGTTGGTAATTGTAAATCAATAGGCTCGTTCCGGCGAAGCACAGAGGCAGCGCAATACAACGGAAAAGGGCCTATGATTGTTTGTCGAATGTTCTCTTTGAATTACCATGGTAACCGAAAGGAATGTTTGGCTATGCTTTAGAAAATAGTCCAATTGGAAATGCATTTGCCGACACGTTAAGAAATCGATTAAGAAAATTGAATTGACAATGATGATAGGCCCTTTCTAGTGTGACACAAGAAGTTTGCTGCTAACGACGTAGATGAGAAGGAAGAAGGTAGGAGCGTGTATGTAAAAGGTAAGTGGAAAACAGCCGAACCACGTCGTCATCAAGAAATCTACCTAGTATGCTAGATGTTTGTGTTTGAGTTTTGAGAAGTCTGTCTTTGCAGAATTCAATTAAAGCTCGATTCAAAGTAAATTTTGACGCACTCAAATGATCATAACTCAAGAATTAAACAACATACACGGTTGATAAAAACGTCAAACAAAAGGGTATTTATTCAAACGCTCTATATAACAAGTTATTACATTTCACCGTTTCGAACGAACTGTCGCACTTTACTTGTGGTCGATGCCATCATGATCTGCACAGTTGCTGGTGACACTACACTATGGTCCAGATCACGAATTTACGAGGAAACATGCTCCCACCGCCTAAACTTGAAACTTTATAGCAAAGTGAAGTTCTACAACATGGTTCGTATCACTAAGGCCCATTTTTTTATGTTAATTGAAATTAGGGTGGCCCCCATTTTCACGGAAATACAAAAACTAACTTTTCTCTTCTTCTTCTAACTTTTTTTATTTGCAGAAATAGACGTTTACATTCTTGGGCAAAGTTGTAGCGCAGACAATTTCATGGAATTTTCATAGATAATTTTTTTTTTGTAGCTTGAACATTGACCGATTTAAAGCAATTTTCCCTCATCAAGTTAGGGTGTACCATAAAAAAACATTTTTTTTTTTGCTTTACATTATGACATTATTGCAGAATTACTGGCGGCCGTGCTTGGGGCGCGAATGTACCGGATGATGATCGGCTCGCATTCGCTGAAGATCGACCGTTGCGAACTGTGGACCGATTCACGAACGCTGTAGAGTTGGATCTGATTTACCAACATATGTACAAACAATTTGTCGCGATCAGAGTCGGAGAAATACTCGAGCTAACACGGGCGACAGATTGGCGTTGGGTTCCAACGAAGCAAAGCATAGCGGACATCTTGACAAAAAGACATCGGAGCAACGATCTGGAAAGCGAAGGTGAATGGTTTATGGTTGCACAGTTCTTGTATGAACCCGTAGACCAACAACCGACTCTGGAGGTGCCGATTGAGGAGACGTGCGAAGAAGCCAGACTGTCAGATTCATATACAACTGCAAACGCAGCGTTGCAGGGGCACCGCTAATGACCTTGAAAGCAACGAGCAACCGACAAAACCACATTGTCATACCAATGCAGGTGATACAGCGCTCACACGAGCAAGACGAATTTCGGAGAGTGCAGATCTTTCTGTGGAAGCGAGCCAGTTTGAAGCTTTTCCAAATGAGATGAGCAAACCCGCCCAGAACTTAGACCAGTGACCGGTCAAGTTTCAGCAATTGCGAAGACTAGCATCTGTCTCTACAAGCTGACACCGATTCTGAACCAAGATGGTGTGCTTCGTATGGGTGGTAGAATGGAGACATCAGAGGAGGACAAAAGGTTCCCGATCATTTTGCTGCGATTTCACGAGACTACTTAGAGAAGCTGATCCAGTCGTACCATGAGAAGTATGGGCACGCTAACCTTGGAACGGTAATGAACGAACTTCGACTTCGAGTTACACCCTACCTACGATTGTTCAGCTCGGTGAGTATCGATTATTTACCTATGTCCGAAAGAAGTAACACTGGGACGAAGAAATGAGAAACGATGGATGACGATTCGTAGGTTTTGCTGTAAACGATGCGTACCACAGGAGATTTTCTAGGACTACGCGACCTTCTTCGTTGGTGCCGACAACGAGGTCAAGACACTTAATAGCGAGCGAGCGCCTAGTGCTACGAGTGCAACTACAGCGTGACACTTCAATCCACCGGCGGCGGTACACATGGATGGCATATGGAAGCGGAGGTGAGATCCGTGAAGAAGGGGATGAAGGCGCTAGACTGTGGGAGGGCATTGTCCGAAGTGGTACTGCATTCTACGTTGGCGGAAACAGAGGACATGATCAATTCAAGACCGTTAACGTACGTACCGCAGGACCCAGCTGAACATGAAGCGATCACCCCGAATCATTTTCTTCGAAGGTTGGTAACTTCTGCCGATTTGGTGGTGCATCTAGTGGACCTTGCGGAAGCCTCGCAAGGCTCACACAAGCGTTCTCAGGAACTGGTATACCACAGGTGGAAGAGACGGATTGAGGAGTATCTGCCTACGATAAACCGACAATCCAAGTGGTTCGAGGAGCAGAAACCTTTACAGGTGAACGACAAAGTCTTCATCGTGAAAGGTAATAACCGGAAGAGCAGAGTGCAAGAAATTGTACAGGAGCTGCTTCCTGGACCTTTTCGACGATGATGAAATCGAGGTTGTAGGTGAATTCATGTATCTGGGCTCATTGGTGACCACCAATAATGACACCAGCCGAGAAATACAAAGGCGTATTATGGATGGCAATCGTGCCTACTTTGGACTCCTTAGGACGCTAAGAACGAACAAAGTTCACCGAACTAAAGAAGTTGACCATCTTCAATACATTAATTAGACTGATAGTTTTCTACAGCCACGAAACATGGACATTGCTAGTGGAGGACCAACAGTCACCAACCTTGGTGTCTTTGAAAGGAAGGTGTTGCGTACGATTTACTGTGGAGTGCAGATGGAAGACGGAACGTGGAGGAGGCGAATGAATCACGAATTGCAACAGTTGCTGGGAGAACCTCCCATCGTATACATCGCCAAAATCGGTCGGCTACGATGAGCTGGGCATGTCGTAAGAATTTCGGACGACAGCCCTGTTAAAATGGTTCTCGATAACGAACCGACGGGTACAAGAAGAAGACGCAACGAGCATGATGGATTGATCAAGTGAAAGGCGACCTGCGGACTCTCCGAGGCTGACGAGGTACAGCGAGGCTGGCGAGACACAACCATGGACCGAATACAATGGAGACAGCTTCTGGCCTTGGTCTGATTGGTAAGGTAAGGTATGCTTCCGGGACCAGGCGGACCAGTTAGATAGGCGTTGGGGCGGATTGGCGGTGATTGAGGTCTGAAGGTAAACCCGGGGCCTCCAAAGGAACTACCGGATGTTACGGACAGGGGAATGTTAACAGTAAATGTTAGCAGCAAAACCCACACAGCGATGCGCGGCGGTACAGTTGGCATACCTGATACCATAAGATAAAAAATCACAACAAAAAGAAAAAGAGATTTTCTCCTATTGTGAAACTATTTCTATAGTGCAATGAATTTTAACACTATTGATACGTGGAATTATAGTTTGAACTGGATTCCGGAATATTTATTGTCCGTCCGAGTCCATCCACGGTCAAAAAGGGCTGCTATTTGGTGTCCTGAAATATTGGTTAAAAAGTCAAAACGATTAAAATCGTGAATAGCGAGGAAACCGGTATAGGGCCAGGAAATTGATTCGAGAAGACAAAGGCATTGAGGTATATCGAACAAGAGGGTAAAAGGGAACTACTTTTTTTTTAGCTGCCACAAATCAAGTGCTGCTACAAAAAACTAGTTCAACATCTGAACTTATACTGTAACCCGTCTTTTACAGTGTTATTATGTCCCATGGAGCTGTTTCAGCTCATAAACGTTCATTTATATCTACAAGATTTGAACTCAAGGATAGTTAGGAGTACCTTAGGTATTCTAAAAATACAATAACATGTCTATTACAGTTTTATGTCCCGTGGGACTATTTCATTTCATAAGTGCGGTGGAGACATCATAAATAGCATTATTGATTAGGTAGATCAGATCTGTATTCAAGGATAGTTTGGAGTTCCGTAGGTATTCTAGAAATACTGTAGTATGTCTTTTACAGTGTTATCGTATTCTGTGGAGCTATTCCAACTTGAAGTTACAGTTGAGGCATCGTGAATAGCCTTGTTGATCAAGTAGAGCATCAAGATCGGTATTCAACGATTATTTGGAAGGTCTAGAACAACTAAGAAAAAAAAAAACATTTGTACGCAAATTTCATGTGTATCATTAATCATGTTGAAATACGGTGTAGAAAAAATCTGTATTGAATCGGTTAAACCCAATCGAACATCCGTGAAATGAAATTAGTCAAGAAATCCAAAAGGAACGTAATTGCAATAGAAAGCAGTTGATAAAGTAGGTTGAACATGATTAGAATGCTCTCCCGGCAGAAACTAAAGCCTGTACACGTTAAATTTCGGACACTTATCTTTTAGTGTGGATTACGAATTATTTCACAGATCGCTGAAACAGTTCACTAATATGACAGCTGTAACTCTCCATTTTATTTCGTGGTACAACATGTTTACATTCTTGTTACATTTAGTAAAATAGCGTTAAGTCAAAAGGCAGTGCGCAAACGCACTTCGTACGAACGGCAGCAAAATCCGAACTTATCGGTACGCGTTCTTGCCAAGGACCTAAAACAATCGAAAAGTACCGTGTTTTGTGTTTGCAAATCATTTGACCAGCGCTTTACTGTGGATCGGAAGGTTGAAAGAGGAACAAATTGAAAAGAATGCTCCTGACAAAAAGGCAAGAAGGTGATAGCCATTATTGAGAAACAACCCCAATGTTTCTGTGCGAAATGTGGCTCGCAAAGTTGGAAAGTCAAAATCATACCTACAAAAAGTGAAGCAGAGGCAAGGACTGAAGGCGTACAAAGTGTAAAAGATGCACAACCGTGATGACAAGCAAAGTTTCACTGCAAAAAGTTCATCATAATGCACGACGAAACATACGCACTCGAAGACATTAAATCAGCTTCCGGGTTTGGCTTTGTACACCACAATGCAAAGGAACGCCGTTGCCGAGCATTTCCGGAAAAAGAAGGTGTCCAAATTTCCAAAGAAGTATTTGATTTGACAGGCCATATGAAGTTGTGGTCGAAAATCTAAAAGTTTCGTCTCTACCGGCACTCTCAATTAGAATGTATACGGGAAAGAATGTCTGCATAAGTGGTTGCTACCGTTTATCAGAAGCCACGACTCTCCAGCTCTGTATTTGCCAGAAGTCAAATACGTGCCAAAATCAGACAATCCACCAAACTGTCCAGAAATTCGCCCGGTAGAGAAATACTGGGCTCTAGTTAAGCGGAAACTCTCGAAACTAAAAAGAAAGCAAATGGTACCGACGATTTCATGAAAAGATGGAGAATCGTCACGGCAGACGGTACCATACGGAACCTAATGACGGGGGTACCACAGAAAGTGCGAGAATTTTACAGAAAGAAGGATTAACATCCTAATTGACTGTTTCTAATGTAGGTATAACTTCATTATGGTGAAACAAGCAATCGGTTTTGTTGAATTATGTTTACATTATTTTTTGGCTGCTATTATTTTGGTGTCCAAAGTTGAACGTGGACAGACTTTATTATACTATGATACTAAAGTGTCGTTACTATAGCATCTTATCTGATCCTGAAACACACATATCATTTACAATTGGATGCTTTCAAATGGTAAAGAAAGCCCTTATTTAAGAACAGTGAGTGCTTTAAAGAACATTAATTTGTAGGGCGTTTAAAGTCAAGTAGAAGAGACGAAGAAGAATACTCCAACAGTCTATGTGCATAAAATTAGCTCTTTTTGCCTATCTGCATTGAACTATTCGATGTGGAAACATCGTCTCTGTTTCTGTCGTATGGCCGCATTTCTGTTGTTTGTTTACCAAAAATCTATTTGCAGCTAGCACGACCCTTTCGAACAAGTTGCCTAAGTACTCAAACTTTTTCCGGCTAACTTTATTGCGGTTGGAAATTTCCATCGCCGCTCGAACCACTTCAACCGATTCAAAGATTCATTGTTCGTCTTGTACTTTCCTCGATTCGCGTTAAGGTATAGCAAAAGTTTCGCAAGCTTGCATCGAGAAACTTTTCCTCGGTTTATTTCGAGATCAGTAGCTGGGAAAACAAAATTCTCGGACGGACCTGTACCAGCGTGGAATCGTATTATTCAATTGGATGAGAAACTTATTCCATAGCATGCAATGCATGCAGAATAATACGGTTTCATATGATTCAATTTGACGTACAACGATCAGAAAGCTGGTCGAGGTCGAAATTTTGTAGTAAATTGATTTCAATTTACTTTTAGATTTATCAACTTCGAAAAAATCGGTTTCGAAAATAAATGATGATGATGAAGGTACCTTCTTTTGTAGCAATGTAGCTTTCCATAGAACCGGGATAATCTGAAAATCGATTTCATCAGGATTCTATTATTGTTTGTGATTATCAAGTTCCTGTATGAGGGACCAAAAACGATTGAGCGGGTCCGTGAGCAGAGGCACTTATAGGAAAGAGAATCTTCTTCTAAAAGCAATTTCACACTCACAGCACTATAGCCGAGCCCTCGATTGACAGGATAAACTCAATATATTCGGTCGAAGAGCCCACATTCGTTCCATGAAGTGTTGCTTGAGGCAGTCCCATGCTCCCTATCACAATCGTTTCACTTGGGTGCCCTGATGGTCCCTTCTTTGGTATGTTATGCAATAAATATTTAGTACATTTCATTGCTAACCTTGTGTTGGAAAAACTTGCTGTTAGTAATATTAGTTAGGATTGTATACTGTTCTTTATTTATTGATTTTTTTTTTAATGAGGCATCAAAATATAGGAACAAAATAGATAACAATTACCTGTTTTGCTTCACGTTTTAGAGAACACTTACCACCTTACCACCTTCAATGGCCCATTGGAACAGTCAGAGCACAAAATAGCATGTAGATTTAAAGAATATTTCTATTGATCCATTGATCTAGTAGATGAGCCAGTCGAAATAAAACAGCCGAACAACCTGCTGGACATCATTAATGAATCGCTGCTAACTGGGCACGTGCCGCAAATTTGGAAAGAATCTTTAGTCATTCCAATTCAAAAAGTCGCTGGAACGATTAAAGCCGATGAATTTCGTACTATGAACATGTTGGACACTTTAGAAAATAATTTAAAACTTGTTGCAAGAGGCCAGCTGTTAACGTAATTAAATAGTAACAATTTTATTACACCGGAACAATCTGGATATCGCAAAGGTCATTCTTGTGAAACAGCGTTAAATTTAGTGTTAGTAAAATGGAAAAAAAATGTAGAGCGAAAAGGATACGATTGTTGCTGTTTTTTTTTTTGGATCTGAAACGAGCTTTTGAAACGATTTATCTGCCCTTGGTGTAAGAAACAATCATGCGCCAAATTTTCGGGTTCTGATGGTTTGAAAACTATTTGTCTGACAGAACTCAACGGACTGATTTAAATGATTTTGTTTCGAGCCCTGTGGAGAACAGCCTTGGCGTACCACAAGGGAGTGTATTAGGGCCCATTATATTCATTCTATATATTAATGACATGCGACGAGTCTTGCGATTATGTGATACTAATCTTTTTGCTGGTGATACCGTGTTGTTCAATGCAGCGATGAGGCCGTTTCATATTTGAATGCAGAATTACGTTCTCTAAGTAGTGGTTAGAGTACAAGCAGCTGAAATTGCAGGGCCACACAATCTTAATTTTAAAATTTCCGCATTTTTCCCGAAGTTTTCCCGCATTTTTGCTTAATCTTCCCGACCGGGAAAATGAGTTATAAATCAGGGTTAACATAGGATCAAGTCCCTAAAACTTCGAAGTTTTCTGAGCACAACCTCAAATACTGTTTCAATTTCAGGCGTGAATTTTCAAGAATCGTTTGCTCCGCTGGAGCATCCTGTGGTTAGCATTGTGAGCGTTGTTTGTTTTGATTTGTTTGTGATTTTGAAGTGAACATGTGAAGTGATAATTAACCTAACCTATAATTCATATGGAGAAAGGACTGCCTCCCGTTTCACCTTTTTTTTTAGATGGGATGGAAAATCTGCAACCGGACACCTGGAGAACTCAGGGTGTGGGGATGAGGGTGCCAACTCCTCGACCTACTAACAACCCACCCGCGCCTTAAGCCCTGGACCCGCCCCGGAACCACCTTTCGGTATTACTTCGGGGAGGGGGCTATTGTGCTTGTTAAGCACCCACTATGTTTAACTACTTAGGGCTTTAAGATTTAGGTGGTCCCTGCAACCTGCCTTTGGTCGTTTCGCCATTTTTGTTCGAGATCGAGGACGATTTGGGAGGCTGCTATCTCGCGGATCTTGCGCCGTCGAAGCGAGCACATGCGAAGAACACGTGTTCCGCGGTTACCTCAACTTAAGTGGAAGTTCACTTCGCCGTGTCGCCTACCAAACCACCCGGATAATTCCGGGATTAGTCGATGGGTCCACCGACCTTTGGTGGAGTTGTTCCATTTCCTTTGCCACTTAACCATGGATGCGGCTCTAGTGGTCTTCCGAATATCTTTTGCTCCACGTTGTTCGAAGCACTCTACGTCCTCTTTTATGACAATGCCTATTGGCATCATTCCCGCTAGGACGTAGACCGCGTCGCGTGATACTGTTCGGTATGCACTAACCACTCTTAGGCACATAAGCCTGTCCGTACTCTCTAGCTCACTAACGTAGCTCTTGGTATTCAAGGCTGTGATCCATGCCGGCCCACCGTACCTAAGTATGGACAGGGCGACACTAGCCAGGAGTTTACGCTTACTCCCTTGCACCGCCGAGCTATTCGACATCATGCGGGATAATGCCGACATAGCCGTAGATGCTTTCTTGCAGGTCGTTGATCATGACCCCAAGATATCTCAAGAACCTCTTCGATTCGATTGTGCAGTTACCTGCACTGATCGTCGCATGTTCCACCGATTTTCGATTATTCACCACCGTGACCTCAGTCTTATGGTGGGCTAGCTCAATTGCCTGGAACTCATCCACAATGCCGATGGAGTGCGAGGCCGTTAACAAGACCTCTTCGGTGGATTCACCACATATCTCCAGGGTGATGTCGTCCGCGAACCCGACTATCTTCACCCCGTTCTGGAGCTCAAGCCGTAGTACCTCATGGTACATCGTGTTCCATAACCCATGATCAAACCTTGTGGGCACCTGCGGTGATCTGGACACGTTTCTGGCCTGCCTATGTGTTGTATACTAGTACGCGATTTTGGAAGTAACTTCCAAGAATCTTGTACAGACCCAGGAAACTGAAGGCGTTGGAGCGAGTCACCCAACTGGCGCTTATGAACGCATTTCTTACGTTTTGACCACTGCACTGTATCGTACTCCTCGCATCTTACGCGGAATTGCCACCTCAGCTGTCATGGTGACGGACAGGATGGCATCCACCGTCGACTTTGCTTTACGGAAATGGTTATTAGACAGACCGCCTATACCCTCCGTGTATGTTGTTAGTCAGTTGAGGATTACCCTCTCGAGCACCTTACCAACTGTATCCAACAGACATATAGGTCTATATGCCGATGAATCTCCTGGTGGCTTCCCTGTCTTTGGTAACAACACAAGGGTCTGAATTTCCCAGGCGTTCGGGAAGACGCCCTCGTTCAGACACTTTTGCATCACCACTCTGAACATTTCGGGATCCAGCAAGATAGCCGTCTTTATGGCCAGGTTCGGAATATCATCCGTTCCCGGCGTTTTGTTCACCTTTAGTGACTTTGCTATCGCAATGAGTCCTCATTCGTCACCGTCGCCTCGTCGCCGGCCCCCGTTGTGCCGTTTTCAATGCCCACGAGGTCACGGGTGTTCGGCGGAGCCGTCCACCCTTCCGTCGCTATGACAGCGTTAAGGTCTGAGATACTGGTCATGGGCGGGGGCCATGGACTCGGGTCGTGGTTGGGAAAGAGTCCCTCAACGATCTCCTGCAGCAGCTTTGGTGATTGCTCGGTTGGAGCTGCCGATTCTCTGGTTTTGGCCATTACTACCCGGTAGACGTTACCCCACGGATTCGCATTGGCCTTCTGACACAGGCCCTCGAAGCATGCTCGCTTGCTGGCCTTTATGTCCCTCTGTAGTGCGGCCTTCGCAATGACTAGCGCCCCTCTACGCTCGATTCTCTCGGCGTCTGACCGCGCTCTTTGCAACCTCCGTCTTGCGTGGAGGCATGTTCTTCGAAGGTCGGCGATCGACTCCGTCCACCAATACACCGGCGATCTTCTACTCCTCGGTTTGACTTCCCTCGATATGGTCGCATCGCACGCTCGCACCTTAAAGGATGTGTTAAAGGAGATTTGTTGAGTAGGTACTTCAGAACACCACAGTAAATAGATCGACAGAATTTGAAGGAATTTTTTGCAAACTCTCTCGCTTTTTTGATTGCCGATTAGAGGCAAACCCGATTTCCATAGAATGCTCTCCGTCAATTCTTTTTCAATTACTGACTTTGCTATGACACTCAGACTTAACAATTTTCAAATCGTCAAAAAGAAACGATGCCATGGTCTGGAAAACGACTCGACCATTGATGAAGACATGATGACAAAATTCAACGTTGGTCCCAGCATCTTATCGTCTATCGCATCAACCATAACAGTGAACACTTTTGATTGGAATGCCAACGAAAAGATCCGTTTGAAATTCAGATGACTTTCCTTCGGCTTTTTTTCTTCCTGGTTCCTGAACTCGCCCACAATTTTTTTCAAATGAGACAACATTTGTAGCGCTCTTCTAGCAACTTGCCATTTTCCGCCCAACTAATTTCACAGAACTTCAGTGGAGAAACGATTTTACATCATTTTTATCTAAATCTCTCCACAGATAGGTCATTCTAGTGATCAAATTGCTTTTGTAAACAAACATTTAAATTGACGATTTCTCACGAATAAAAGCTCAATTTATTAAACTAAGACCACAATCGAGTAAATGAAAGCTTCTGTTAGCCGATTGTGGCCTTATTTTTTCTAATTGAGCCTTTGTTCGCTTAAAAACGTCGATTCAAATGTTTGCCTCAAAAAGCAGTTTCACCAAATCCGCAAATTTCTCCGGATTTAGTCTATTTAACAGGGGTTGAAAAATGCAAAGCTCATTTTTTGAAAACAAAAATGTCTGATGCATTAGGTGTCTTTGTTATTGCTGTAAGGCTGCACTGGCACAATAGGTTTCTGCCCACTGAAGTGACAAATATTTCTCTATTATACAAATGGATTGAGACTTTATGGTATTTTAAAAATGACGGCAGTATCCCTACTTCATTCCTGAAATTTCAGTAATGCATATAATAATGATCCTTCAGTCAGAAGCATCACCTAAGGAGTTCTAGTCGAGTAAAATAAAAACAACAGAAAGTAATGTGCGAGACATCAACTATTACAGCAGTGTTGCCAGATTTTCTAAACGGTACATTTTTAAACAGGCTGAACAAAGTCAGCAGAAAATTATTCACATGCCAATGTCAAACACTGTTTCATTCCGTTAATGAAATCGTTGGACCGAGTAGAATCGATTGAAAAAGGTATGAGTATGGTTCCTTCCATATGACAAAAATTTCCGATGATTTTGAATTCCCGCATTTTTCCCGCATTTCCCGATTTTCCCGAGTCTATGGCCACCCTGAAATTGAATATAAGAAACACTAAATTCATGGTAATTTCGCGGAATCGAGTTTGATGTGTATCAATTGATCGCGTTCGTAAGATTAAATATCTTGGCGTGGTTATTGATGTTAGATTAAAATTTGACTTTCACATTGACGATGTCATCAATAGCCAAGAAGTACGGTATTCTCAGCCGAAGGAAAAACGATTTAACTATTGCTAGTAAAATACAATTGTACAAATCAATCATCTCTCCTCACATTGAATTCTGCCATTCCATTTTGTGTTTAGGTAATCAAACACAAATATCGACATTACAGCGCTTGCAAAATAAGATAACTCTTCATATAAATCTAAACTTGAGATACCGAATCACCAAAAATGAGTTGATTTAATCATTTACTAAGTAATAATTTTTATTCATCGCAAAGGGTGTCCACGATGAAATTGCCACACACAAAATTGATTCGCAAAATTCGAGTTTTCATCCGATTGCCATCAAATTTTCAGGGATTGAGAAATAACTATTAAACTTCATTTTACCATTTTACTCGTATTTTATTTACAGTCCATACGCAAATGCCCGCACCTTGGCCTTAACCCCGGCCATAAGATTCTGCACAACCTGTGAATCAACCGTTTTTTGCATGTAAACACATACTTTCATCAGTTCCTCGACTGTCTTCACTACCTTAGGTCGTTTAAGAAGGTGCTGCTTCATAATCGCCCAGTACTTCTCGATGGGGCGGAGCTCCGGAGTGTTGGGAGGGTTGAACATTTTCGGCACGAAATTGACCTTATTGTCCGCATACCACTTCAGCACGTCCTTGGAGTAGTGGCATGAGGCCAAATCCGGCCAGAAGATTGTTGGGACGTTGTGGGCCTTCAGGAGAGGAAGCAGCCGCTTCTGGAGGCACTCTTTTATGTACACCTGTCCGTTCATCGTGTCCTGGGCTTCAAATGGTGAGTTGACAACTTGGCAGGAGGGTGCGACCGACCTCTGGTCCTCACAAGTTCCTACCTCACGCCTCCACGAGTCATATGATCACAAAAGACTGCCAGCTGAAACATGGAGACGCTGGTTGGCGTAGCCTGGGCAATGTTGTCAATCCGACAATAGCGAAGTGAGGGGTGCGACCGGTACATCATATCATAATTTTCCATTCTCGTATCTTTCAGGTCTTCCAGGTCGTCAGGTATTACAAAATAATTTAAAATTTAAAATTCTTTTTTTTTCATGGCGGTCATACATTGCCTAAATTTTCTGGTTCATAATGGATGCGCAAGTTTGTCTACAATTGCAACAAAACAGCAGTCGGCACACATGTAATTTTCAGTTCATATTACAATATACCCTCACTATTTATTTTATCTTATAGGACATTGTTTATTCATAGCCTAATTCTGTATATTTCATTACATGTATTACGCCAGAAAGGTAAATTTCTCTCAGGTACCATACAGTTTAGGAGAGGAGGTCTTGCGGTTATAGGATGATCATCTTCTGGTAGAAGCAGCAGTAAGAATGGGGATCAATTTTCAGCTGTATCTAGCACCGTCGGAGTGGCCTTCTCGAAAGTAGCAATGGATGTATATATAGATGTGTAGATACTAGTATGTGTTATTATATGATGCATGTTTTTTACAAGCTCTAGCATATTTTCATTAATAGAAATGTTGACGACTCTCTCGACCACTCAACCTTTAATTCCTTCATTATATTTTCCATTAAATGGCGTAATATGACCTTAACATTTCAGTACACGATCATCAACTACTATTTGAGCGGTTCAGAGGAACACAGCTGTTCATCCTTATTAATTGCATATCATAAATATAATATTATGGAAGAAGTAATAAAATAATTAATAAAATTTTAATTGCTTCAGTTTGGTGATCCGGCCGGTATAATTATTTTTATTACATTGTATCAAATAATAATCAAAATTAATAAATGCTCTTCATTCCAGAAGGTTATATATCTATATGTCATGATTAAATACGTAATAATATAATATTATGGTTTTATATACAATTGAATGCTTTATTGATATTTATACCTCAATGAATAACAAGATGACCTTCACATTCCAGAGATACAGTCACCCATCAGTGATACAAAGTAGTACGAAGCTGCATAGTATTATTACTGCCTTAATATTATTATTTCAGCAGGTTAATTAATTTAGTTTAACATGGTTATCATAGGCTCGTGAACTCCAACTATTACATAATTTAACTAAACATCCTTATATAATTTTTGCTCTACTATATAATCATATATAACATATTATTATTACATTACATCTATATTTACATAAATATAATAAATACTGGGTTGGGAGGGAGCACCAGGGTATCATTCAAGCTGAAACTGGACGATGGTTTGATTGACTGCCTGAGTCTAGGAGGAACAAACAGTATCATTTCTTATCCTACCGATTCGAGTGTGGTGCTGCGAGTTCTACTCCAACAGTTTCAGGGAGAGTGACGCGCCCTTCTTAACAAGCCATCCTGTAGAAAGCTTAATGAGTATTGCGAATTGTGTTATTCGATTTGTTGGATCATATCGTTGGAAGGAGATTCTTAATTTCCCGTGGATTTCGTGTAAGTGTCTCTGCTTACGGGTCCACCCCTCCGTTTTTGGCCCTTCATACAGCGATAGTGCGAATTCAGATCGGTGGCCCAATTTGATCTTGCTATTAAGTGGAGCTGCATCCAAGCCAAGGGCTAGAGGGGATGGTGGCTACCATACATACATACATGCCTGTCCGTTCATCGTGTCCTGGGTCACGAAAGGTGCACTCCGCTTCCCGCACGTGCAGATGGCTTGCCAAACCAGGAATTTCTTCGCAAATTTGGACATCTTCTGAGTGCGGACATGCTCCGGAACGCTGAACTTATCCTTGGCCGTGAAAAACAGGTTGCCGGGGATCTGTTTGAAGTCGGCCTTCACATATGTTTCGTCGTCCATGATGCAGCATTCAACTTTCGTCAGCATGTTGAGGTACAACTTCCTGGCACGGGTTTTGGCGGACTTGTTCTGCTTCTCGTCGCGATTAGGGGCCTTTTGTACCTTGAACGTTCGAAGCCCAGCCTTAGTTTTGGCCTTCTGGACAAAACTTCGGCTTAGGTGCAGCTTCTTAGCCACATCCCGAACGGAGGCGTTCGGATTTCGGTTGAAGGACCCAACTACGCGGTTGTGATTTTTGGTGTTGTACAGAATACATTTTCCTTCACTACTGGGCTTCCGATCGGTGGTCAACCGTTCCTCGAACCGCTTAATCACTCGCGACACCGTGGAATTCGCGATTCCCAACGTTTTAGCGATGGAACGATGCGAGAGATCCTTGTTCTCGTGATGAATGCGCAAGATTTTATCACGCACGAGCTGTTCTTTCGACTCCATTTCCGCGAGTTTTGATCACAGGACTGTAAAACTTGCAATTTCTATTGCAATTTCTAAAGGAGTATTTTCTAACACACTGTTTTAGCCCAATTTGCCATCTTGCCACTACTCGA
>JASCZW010011086.1:0-33467 GCA_034211315.2 Aedes japonicus | reverse complement strand
GGCACTCAACGTTACAACAATGAAGCAAATGTCGGTCGCACTACACTTACATGGCTTCGTTTATTCCACGCATGGTGACTTGATGAGAGGGCGATAGGAAGGTGATGACGAGTGCAAATAAAAATAGAACACTTGACAGCGGAATAGCAACAGTGGCATAGCAGCGTTCTGTTGACGGTTAAAAAAAAGTTGTTGACGGTTAAAAAAAACACAACGGTTGCTTCGACTGTCGAGGCACTAGGCACACAGCGATAACCGCTTGCACACACTTGCATGGCTTTGTTTATACCATAAAAAGCTTTGTGGATCGTGATGGGCAAAATCGCCTTTTCAGAATCATGCGAATTGCTCAAGATATGATTGCAAAAACTGCAATTGCATTTTTTGCTACAATTTCAACTTTTGGGTGTAGGGTTAAGTAAATATGTTCAGTAGTGTAATTTGTTAGTAGGGATTTGTATAAAATTCAAATTGTATAACAGTTAAGTCGGGAGGGCTTCATGTCAGTGGGTGTAACTATGGGAAGATGATTCAGGCGGAAAAGGGGAAATCGGACTCCATTTAGACATAGTAGGAAGAAATAGAAAAGCGAAGAATCAAAGAAGCAACGAATGATCAGCCATTGCTCAGCATTGTCCAGGCGTCCAGGCGAGTAACAGTTGTCCAGTTTGAAGTAGTGAGTGGTCAGTAATACTACATTCGAGTGAGATCATTATTAAAGTTCAATTCAATACCTTTTGTGTGACTATTTTGGCCGACACCGCCATCTTCTCCGTTGATGAGGTCAACCAACGCGCACGCGTTACTGCTTAGTAACCCCAGTGGCCACTAGGTCTCAAAGTAAAGGATATTCGCTTCCTCTGGCCAACAATAGCCCAAGAAGCGATTTGTCTCGGGAATCCTCCCTGACTGCAAAGGAGATCTCGGCAGGGTCACTCCGGCCTTGCCTGGGCTCTGTCGATATCTGCCTATAAGGACGACGTCTGGGAGGAAATACAGTGGTTTCACGCGCCAACGAAATTGCTTCCTCTCACCACCTATCAGCAAACTTTGACCTCAATCGCCAACCAAATCCGGACAGTTCGACTGAGCTAAGGGAGGTCCATACCTATGTGGCAGGCGTCAATTAGTGGGCCCCTTGCGGCTGCATCATGTTCAGTTGAATTGTTTACATGTAAAGACGCGACTGCAAGTTCGCTTCCAAGCATTGAAGCACTTGTTCAATGGCCGTTCTCGTGAAAATGTTTGCCAGGCCTCTTGGATTGTCCATCCGGAATTCTATTAAAAACATTCATAATTGAAGCAACATAAAATTGTTTTATGCTCTTGATAAATAATGAAACCAGCTAATCCACCAATATATTTTTGTTTTCATTTTCTGGCCCCACGGAAACCTACTCTAAACTGGTCTTTCCGAAGCCAAGTGAACGGGTGGTCCGATAACTATAGTAAACTTTCTTCTGGAACGATTCCAATAATGTTGAACCCATATTGCCCATATTGCTATGGTCTAAATCGAATCATTTTCTGGCCATTTGTGACCCCACGGAAACCTAATCTGAACTGGTAAATCCGATACTAAGTGACCGGATGGTCCAATAACTATGATACTCATATTGCTATGCTATGCTCAATTCAAATCATTTTCTGGCCACCCCATGGGAATTTGCAAGTCACCAGGTTATCATATGGCAATCACAAACATTTCTGTGTATTTATTCCACGACTTTAACTATTATCCTATCATTACTGCGGATATTACGTTGAAAACTTTTATAAGTATCCCATTTCCGGGACATTGTTCCAAAAATCCAGATTCCTTGTTGAAGAATGATGTCCATCGACCGTATTTGTCAATTTTCAAAAAGTTCTTGAGCCCAAAGCTGCTAAAAGGTTTGTATCGGTTGGATATTTTCTTGGTAGTGGCATAGAATAACCAACAATCAATATGCAACTAGCAATTTGAAATTGGTTCGCTGTTGTAGAACCACCGACAAACCGACATGAAACTCAATCTTCACTATTGATCAAGAATCCATAACGACCGATTCAAATGTGCAGCGATCGCATCTGTCAAGACCCATAGAATCATTTGATCTAGATCAAATAAATGTGCCCCGAATAGCTCAGACATGAACCATCTCATCAAGTTCCCAAGCGTGTTCGTGGCTCCAATAAACTGATAAACTTCGCTGAGATCGAACACGAAGATAGATGTCACTAATATGATTTGAACAGAAATATTAATACATTTTCTATTGTCATTCATGTCGGTTTGTCGGTGGTAGAACCCCAAGGTCCGAAGAACACCTTGCAGTCTGCACCTTGCAATGAGTCTTGCGCTTTTCTGTACCTCTCGGTACTAATATCTTTGTTGTTGTTTTGATTCGCAATGTTATTTTGACACAATACTTGAGGGTGTGTTAGTGAGAGTTACGATATGAGTGGCGAATCATTAAGCTAGGGACCGAGCTTGGGACCGATGTGCTAGTACCACAGAGAACAGACATCCAGGCTCGAACATTTTTTTCTCAATTTTGTGAAAAATTTCAAAAGCAAACCGTTGGAAAATCAGCGCTTCTTAGTCTAGGTTTCACAAAACTAAAATTGACAGCCTATCAAATCTCAAGGCGCGCAGGTGGCGCCATCAACATACGAATCACCAACACTAACGGACACAAGCTGGAATTTTAAAATCACAGTTGCAGAAATTTACACACGGAGAGCACTCTAGCTTGGATGTCTTTTCTCTGTGCTAGTACTGACTGCGCCAAGAAAAAAATCGTACTTGTTCGGAATCTACTGGTCTTAGAGTTAGTCTATGGAATAACTCTAAGACCAGTAGGTTCCGAACAAATACGATTTTTTTCTTGACTCAGTCAGTACTAGCACAGATAACAGACGTTCATCTTCGATCTGCTACTTGTGTAAAACTTTAAACCGACATTTCAAAAGTATGTCGTTATGCTCCTGGTAGGCGGCGCTGCAGTTGTGCGATAACTGTCCTGTCAATGTTTATAAATACAAAGCCTAGCACATAACCTGAAAAGTTTTTTGTTTCCTCTGCACTTGCTTTTTATACCGGCTGCCCATATTAACTTTTACACACGTTTTTCAAGAAAAGGTATATGGACATCAATGTCTGTTCTCTGTGGTACTAGCACATCGGTTTCAAGCTTAATAATGCGCCCCTAATAATGAACTCACACGAACACACTCTCAAATATTCTGTCAAAAGAACACAGAAAATCAAAATTGTAAAAAATATGTCGACCCCGTTGCTTCAGTGACGAAATGTTTATTCAATTTTGGGTAAATAATTACGTAGAATATTGAAAAATTAGCATACCCTTAATGCCAGTAAAAATTACTGATCGTTAGCGTTTAATTTTACCGATATTTTGGGTATTGTCAACAATATCTCATTTAGGTAAAATTAATACCTAATTTTAGGTATTGCTGCACATCCCGCATCACTTTACTCAATTTTTGAGTACAATTGTATGCTATCTCTTTTTCTCTCACGGAAATGTTACTCAACTTTCGTTAAAAAGTGGATCTACCCGCATAATCACAAACCATTCCTGGACCATTTCCCTTTTTGTTGACGACCGTTGCCGTTACTGTTACGACATTTACCCTTATAGTTGACAACTAGAATCTAACAATCTCCTATATAGTTTTAACAACATGTCAGATGGTACAAGGCCAAATAACAATATGCTGAATAGGCGGTTAAGTTAGGTTACCATAAAAAAATGCCAATTTTCACGAAAAAAATTTGTGCTGTACTCTATGCCAAAAAGTTAGTATATAATCCAGACCGAGTGCAGACAATAAAAAACCTTTCAATGACAATATGGCAAACTTTAACCACCGACAAACCGACATGAAACTCAATCTTCACTTTTGATCAAGAATCCATAACGACCGATTCAAATGTGTAGCGATCCCATCTGTCAAAATCTATAGAATCTTTTTATCTAGATAAAAATAATTTGTCAAGAATAGCTCAGACATGAACCTTCTTAACAAGTTTCCAAGCGTGTTCGTGGCTTCAATAAGGGAATTCAGCGAACACGAAGATAGATGTCAGTCATATGATTTGAACAGAAAATTATGAAATTATGAAATTTTCTATTGTCATTCATGTCGGTTTGTCGGTGCTTTAACAATATGTGTTAATGTAGAGGTTGTATGGTGAAAATGAGATTAAACTATTTGATAACAATAACATAAAATATGATAATATATCTTATATTCGAAATAGAGTTTCGACTATATAGCAAATTGTTTTTCATTATGCGGAATCAAAAATTGAGTTGATCCACATTTTAACGAAAATTGAGTAACATTTCCGTGAGAGTAAAAGAGATAGCATACAATTGTACTCGAAAATTGAGTAAAGTGACGCGGGAGTGTTTGTGTGTGTTCGAGACGGGGTGGATACATGCTGTTCTACACAAGGTGTGGAAAGCTCAACCTTCATGTAGGTGTTGGTGGACGACAAAACGTAAATATTGCGTGAGAGCTCGCGAGAGGATGGTGACGACGTAATACCATAGACTAACTCTAAGACCAGTAGGTCCCATACAAAAACGATTTTTTTCTTGGCTCAGTCAGTACTAGAACATCGTCCCAAGATCGGTCCCAAGCTCAATAATGCACCCCTTATAATGAACTCACATGAACACACTCTCAAATACTCTGTCAAAATAACACAACAAATCAAAACAAAGGCGCAAATATGTATAACAAGGTGCTGGCTTCAAGGTGTAATTCGGACCAAGGGGTTCTACAACAGTGAACCAAGTTCAAATCGCTAGTTACATATTGATTGTTGGTAATACCATAGACTAACTCTAAGACCAGTAGGTCCCATACAAAAACGATTTTTTTCTTGGCTCAGTCAGTACTAGAACATCGTCCCAAGATCGGTCCCAAGCTCAATAATGCACCCCTTATAATGAACTCACATGAACACACTCTCAAATACTCTGTCAAAATAACACAACAAATCAAAACAAAGGCGCAAATATGTATAACAAGGTGCTGGCTTCAAGGTGTAATTCGATCAAGGGGTTCTACAACAGTGAACCAAGTTCAAATCGCTAGTTACATATTGATTGTTGGTAATACCATAGACTAACTCTAAGACCAGTAGGTCCCATACAAAAACGATTTTTTTCTTGGCTCAGTCAGTACTAGAACATCGGTCCCAAGCTCGGTCCCAAGCTTAATAATGCGCCCCCAATAATGAACTCACATGAACACACTCTCAAATTTTCTGTCAAAATAACACAGCAAATCAAAACAAAGGCGCAAATATGTATAACAAGGTGCTGGCTTCAAGGTGTATTTCGGACCAAGGGGTTCTACAACAGTGAACCAATTTCAAATCGCTAGTTGCATATTGATTGTTGGTAATACCAACAATCAATATGCAACTAGCGATTTGAAATTGGTTCACTGTTGTAGAACCCCTTGGTCCGAAGTACACCTTGAAGCCTGCACCTTGTTATACATATTTGTGCCTTTGTTTTGATTTGCTGTGTTATTTTGACAGAATATTTGAGAGTGTGTTCATGTGAGTTCATTATTAGGGGCGCATTATAGATCATTGCACGAAAGCGTCATCAATGCAGATTTGACAGTTCAGGGAGCTTGTTTACATGGACTTAGAATATTTTCGGTAAGATCGGTTTGAGATTTTGTGCTCAGAGTTTGTTGCGATTGAAGTAAACTTGCCGGAAAACAGACACCAGTACTTATTTTTACATCATTTCCTGAATCTAATCGTACAGAATCCGGAAAAAGCCAATGAAAAATTTCGTTTGAGCGGTTCAAATTCTAACACCTTGTAAACAAGCTCCCTAAACTGTCAAAAAAGTGAGGTTAATAGATTCGGTGCAATGATCTATTGAGCTTGGGACCGAGCTTGGGACCGATGTGCTAGTACTGACTGAGCCAAGAAAAAAATCGTATTTGTATGGGACCTACTGGTTTTACAGTTAGTCTATGGAAGACATTTATGGATTTTGACATTTATCCATTTGAGTTTTTTTTTTTGAACTTCAATAAAGTATGGAAGAACCTTATTTAAGTTGAATTGAGATTAAACTGCATAGTATCTAAAACTGATTTTCTGCTCTGTTTGTCACCAATTACCTTGCTTAAACAGCTCGAAAAATCATTTTTCAAGAGCACCTTCTACGACGTTTACGATTACTTGTGCATTACCTGGATTCTTTCATTGCACAAAAAAAAATTCTGCATCGACACAACATTTTAACACATTCATTATACCGCTTCGGATTGATGCACCTCGGGATTCACGTTATTGATCCGTCGGAGCTAAAACCAAGAAAAAGAATGCAAAAGTTAATGCTGCAAATATTGGGACATGATTGAACTATTTAATGAAAGATTAATGAGCAAAATAACGTTTTCGTTTGTAAAAAGAAGGTCGACCGCGTTGCTTCAGTGACGAAAAGTTTATTCAATTTTGGGTAAATAATAACGTTGACTATCCAGCATTTTACAAGTTCTAATGGCCGTCTCGGTTGAGCTCGGTTTTTGTTAGGGAGTAAGCTATTTGACGTTTGGCTTAGGCCGTTTGACAGAGAATCGATCAAATCTTATCGATTAGCTGTCAAACTCGTGTCAAACGACCTCAGCCAAACGTCGAATCGCTTGCTCCTGCCAGAAACCGAGTTCAACCGAGACAGCCATAGTACTCGTAAAATACTGGATTGAAAAATTAGCATAACCTAAATGTCAGTAAAAATTACTGATCGTTATCGTTTAATTTACCGATATTTTGGGTATTTTCAACAATATTTAATTTTAGGTAAAATAAATACATAATTTTAGGTATTCTAACATTAGCGTGAAAGTCAAGTCCTATACACGCTCATCCGGTTTCACTCAAATTTGAGTAACTTTAACTCAAAAACGTTAAAACCGCACGTACCCTAAATTGAGTTTCATTACAACAACTCAATTTTGAGTAATCCGGAAATTTATAAAGTTTTGAGTCAAACTTACTCATAAAAATAAGAACGAAAATTTACGAAAATGAGTATGTTTTCAGTTCTTCCCCGCAAAAGATGCTATAAAAATCAAATAAGACTTTTGAAAAAAAACCCAAGAATTTCATTTTATTGAACATTAAAACAAAAACAGAAATCAGGAGTCAATTACCTGGTGCATATTCAGTCCTCCTCCTCTTCCTGAAACAAGGCAGCAAGTTTATTACCGGTGCTTCGTGTGCTTCGATCCTTCGTCTTGTATAATGTATAATTTGTATAATTCGTATAATTTGTATAATTCGTATAATTTGTATAATTTGTATAATATTCTGTAATATGTAGACATTATGTTTCGATAGTGAAGAATTTGGTGGCTCGATTATACAATTGTAAAATCAAGCGTCAGGGCAACGGCTTACCATCTTCAACACCAATAAATTCACCCGCGTTGTATAAAAGTCATTTCGCCAATGCTCCCTAATAGCCTGGTCTCGATACAAACGTCCGAAAGAGTTTTGAAAATGTTTTGTTTATCTGTAATGTAAAAGACTATTTAAAACATTCCCTATCAAAGATATAATAGTTTACCGTTTAATTTTCGATACGTTTTCGCACGCATTTACAGCGGCTGCTATCTGTTCAATTAGCCGCTGGTTATATATTGTCGATAACGAATAAGATTTAACTTCCGAACCACAAATTCACAGAGACGTTATTCGTTATCTGATGCCATTTGTTAAAAAATTTAAAATTTAGCTAATTAAAAATTGCATATTGATTGTTGTTAATAATGCGCCCCTCATAATCAACTCACAAGAACACACTCTCAAATATTCTGTCAAAATAACACAGAAAATCAAAACAAAGGCGCAAATATATATAGCAAGGTGCTGGCTTCAAGGTGTACTTCGGACCAAGAGATTCTAAACAGTGAATCAATTTCAAATCGCACGTTGCACATTGATTGTTTATTATACCCAAAGTTGGCTTCCCACACTTAACTGCTCCGCTAGGTACTTTTTTCTTAGCGTGTGCACCACCTACCGCCCTATCCGTACGATCACTGTTCATTAGCACTGTTGTTGGTAGTTGTGATGGCGAACCGAACAACACAGTGCGCTGGTGAGCTCATCTCGTCTGTCAAAATATTCTTGACCATTGTATTTTCCTGCACTCGTTGCGCTCCGCTTCGTCATTCATCCCGTGCGTGTAGCTTTCAAGTGAGTTGCGAAAAAAAAATTCGATTGGGAAGGTTTTAATTCTCTGTGGATTGAATTTACGACCGTTTTTGGAAAATAGTGCCACCAAATCATGGTTTGAACTCTCAAGGTTAATTTTCCAATATATTACGATTGCTTGCGACGTGCGAAGAGACCTTTTTCAGTTTGCAGCTGTAGGTATGGTAGTTTGAAAGTGAAAATGTTATTTGCGTTGTGAGTGAACAATCAAAGTGTGACGATGACGGTGATGGTGATGGTATTAGCAAAATCCAAAATGTGAAATAAATTCTAAAGATCTTAAACGGCGATGGCCAGCGCATAAGTCAGACAGAATAATATAGGTAATGTCGCGATATGAACCAGTAGGATTTTGGAGGTCAGCAGCTTTTGCTACCCGTGTAGTAGGAGATGCTAGTGTACGAGAACCTGTCTGAAATACTTCGTAATAGAGGAGAATGGTAGACATGTTTCTTTTTTCTCATCGAACTAAATGGAAATTGTTATCAGTCAGCTTACCTCTTCGTAGCAACTAGGGCCGCAGGGGGAGACCAAGTATAGCAAACATGAGAATCAGCTGGAAAGCAGAATGGGTGTTCTAAGTATGCACTGTATAGTAAAATTGGTACTGGGTATCTTTCTGCTATGGAAAATCAAATAGCTAATATGGAGTTATTTGTTGTTGTTAAAACGGTGTTCAGATGGTTGTGTTTGAAGGGAAACCACTAGAGTCGATTCATCATATTGATAAATTAGATTACTCGATTTAATCATGATAATTTATCACACACTTTGTTGAAATTAGTATACTTTCCTTGACTTGATATAAAGTGCACACTAACAAGTTATCGTTACAAATTAATAAATTAAATACAAACTACTATATTACTACTCATACAATCATACCTTCCCATCTGGAAAAACAGCAAGTCGATCTAAACGTTGTTGAAGATTTCTCGAGTACTTTTTCAAACAGACGTATCTGATTTTGTAAACAAAGAGGGGAAGTAAGATTCAAACGTAAATTTCTCAAAACTCTCAGTACCCTCACGGAAAGTAGCATCACCATCATGTGAAGGAAATGTTATTCCTTGTGTTGGTGGCCATAGTTTGCGTAAAAGTGCTAAGGGTTTCATTAATTTTACGTTTGCATTTTACTTCCCCTCTTTGTTTACAAAATCAGATACGTCTGTTTGAAAAAGTACTCGAGATTTATTGCTATGTAGGCTTGATGGGACAGCCTGATCTTGGTATTTAAACGATATTTTCTGAACAAAACATGGTACTTTCAGTGCACAGTGCATACAATCGGGGATGAACTATAGATTCCAAAGGATACCTCTTTACGATAAACATCTATAAAGGGCAGTTATAGGCTTTTATAGGCAGAGTATACCTGGGTATATTTGAACTCAATTGCAACATTGGGGAAATAGCTCTAACGTGGCCTACAACGGGCCTATATGGGTATTAGAGCTCTGCTGCCGTTGTAATCGTAACTGTCCCTTGTATAGGAAATCCCATAGCATATGCGAGAGCTATGCGTATAACGGTAGCTCAGAAATGCGGTTTGATTTAAACTTACTTTTGCAGTACACAGGAGCAATCTTTCTTCACTTCAATTCATGGCTTCCCATTACCAGACACGTAACCTGGGACTTTAGTGGTAGAGTCTAGAAGGAACTGCATCCTTCAGTGGCCTAATACCCTTCAATATAATCCTTAAACAAGATCTAATCATGTTTAGCAGACGATGAGACGAAGAAGAAAAAGGAGAAGAAATCTAGCCAGGGTATTTTCAAATTAGATTCATTGAGACTTTTTATATGAATAAACTCGTGTGTGAATAAAGCTGGTGGGTGTTGGCCAAATTTGGATTTTTCAGATATAATCCTAAATAGGTTACAGAGTATTTTTCATACATCTAGTAACCTCACGTCCGTGCTCCATCACATTATTTTCTATTGTGATGTGTCCAACTCAATGGGTAAATTGAAGTGAAGGTGAGTTTGAAAGAAGGGGAACTTGGAGTTGAGCACACGTACCCACTGGTTGACCCTAAATATTGGCCAACGTGCTTTTGCACATTTGTTTGAAGATTTGTTGAGCGACACAAATTTCCAAATACAAAATTCGAATACCGTACTGCATCAGTGCCCTGACTTTTTGTTAATGAATCTGGACACTTTTCAAACCACAAGCTAGCATGCAGTTATGAGCTTGTAAATTTATAATAGCATATTAGCGTTAAATTTGAGAGGATTCATCGATTTCTTTTACAATTTTTTCAAGTTGTAACATTACGCTCACTTGTATGTTAGGCGGTGGGAATTTCGGTAGATTTACAGTTAGGTTATAAAGAGCAGCTGAGCCGAAGAGATAAATAGAGGTGAACTTTCAGATGATTTGTTTATAGATCAAACCAATAAATAACCTTCAAACATTATATGTAATCAGTAACAATGAATTGTGACAGTGATAGTATAGACCAGTAAAACTTCAAGATTTAGGGGCTATTAAGTAGAACATCCGTCTGAGTTCATCTAATAGAGCTCGAATGGGCTTCAGCTTAATAAACAACTGGGTATTATAGTCATTTGTTCAGTTACTTTTTTCACTATTCTCGTTCGAAGCTCATTTCAGCCAAAAGTATCCAGTACATAGTTATAATCAATCATCGACAGCCCGCAACAATAACTCTTAGTATCTTTGTAGTTTCAGAGCAATGACTTAGCTTTTCAACCAGTGGAAGGATTCTACTTATATCTTTGTTCTCAATTATGTTTCTTGTTAGGACAAATAATTTATTTCTGCCAAATTTTGAGGACAATATCTTAGATCCTGTTTTATTTTGTCTATTTTGTTTTGTTTGGTTTTTGTTATGCTTGTCTCTTGGCAGTCACAATTCAAGGTAACTCCTTCTCACTAAATTTTCCATATCAATCTCCACCTATCCTTAACCATCTAGGTGCAGATCGGCTAATCAATAACAATTTTTTTTTATTTTTTTTATTTTTTTTTTTCAGCAGAAACGTTTGGGTTTGATGAAGTGTTGGGTTTGGATGGTTAAGGGAATGCTTGAGAGAGAATTTATTGTTGGCCAATGCAGGGCACCTTCTACGTTTTCATTTGGTTGGAATAAACATTTAATAAGTTGGGTTTATATGGGGTTTTCAAACTAACTTAAATTAAAACGGTATAAACTTGGACATGTTAATCGGTCCCATTATGAAAAGTTTCTAATGTTTATAATATTTTGAAGAACTCGGTTCAAAGTTTTCAAATTATTATGGCCAATTGAGTGCTATACAAATTACTACTGGCTAGCCGTTTTACACACGGCTTTCTCAAAACTGTTTTTGTAATAAGTACTTTAGTTAGGCAAAGATGAATTAATGTACCAGAAACTGGACGGACACTTGCGCCTACCCAGTGGAGGACCCGGATACGACCACCCATGTGAGTCTAGAGTATCGCACGAGCTGACGAGTGCAACGGGAAGGACCATAGGTGTATAGACCTGGGGGTGAGTCCCCGGATACGCAATCTTAGCAGGAAAGCACGGACTATACACTGAACAATTACAATTACAATAAACTCGTGTGTGAATAAAGCTATCAAGGCATATTCACACACTCATACTCACTATGCCAAAAACTCATAACAAACTCAAACGATAAGTAATTGAATGCTACTTCCTATACTGTAGAAACAATAATCCACGATACTAATGAAGACAATGTGCTCTTATCATTAGAATTATTAAACAGCTTTGAAGCATACTTTTAGGTATCTGAATTCCGCATATCGCTGAAGTAATTTGAAGTTCATCGAACTTCTAAGATATTTTCCAAATTTTCAAATATTTTATTAACTCTCTAATCTTTTCTGAAACCCTAGAACATGCGGAGAAGTATTGATATGATTATTTCTTCAAAAATGTAATTGCACGACCCCGGCAGAGCCTGAAACCGACACCATTCGATTCTTCAGAGTTTTTCACATAAAATATGTCCCTTTTCAAACAAAAAATACAGCGGCGAGTGTAGTTATCGGAGTGAAAACTGAAAAACACCGATTTAGGGTGAAATGATGCAAAATGAGCCACCTACCATGTTCTGCACAGGATATAATCAGTGGAAATCGATTTATTGGTGAATCCTAGAGGGTTTGAGCTGTTTAGTGGAATACCTGTAACTAACTCGACTAAGTCGAGTTATTAGTACGAGACACTGAAGAAGTCTGCACATTGTAGACGAAATACGCGTATCTGTTAAGATAAGCAAAGTTAGTTGAAATTAAATGGAAAATACGATTTTTTCTTTTAATTTCTAGTTAGCGATTTATTGGTGGTTTTCCTTATAGAAAAGCATCAGTTCATGTATAAATACAAGCGGATTTGAAATAAGACCGATTACAGCCTCGATGATGTCACCTGTGCGGACAAAATGGCGGATAATTTACTGGAATTGTAGTGGGCTGACGTATTAAAGTCATTAATGTCAGAGAAACAAAGGAATTCGTAGATCGCTTGCATGTAGAGAAGATCACGCATTCCCAAACCATCTCTTACCTCGTGGAAGGTTTGTCTACCTCGGGCCACTAGGGTATTTAATAGTCGGGCAATGCCAAACTGCATGAGAAATGTCATCATAACCGGTTCCGCACCTACATAAATTGCTTTTGCCAAGGTTAATTCTGTAGAGATGTGCTTTTAGCGAGTAGTGGTTGCACAAAAGCCTTAACATCACACGAATAAAACACCGACTTACATCCAGACATTTGATCCACAATCTCGATGGCACATTTGGAATTACCACCTGCCCAAGGGAATTGCTTTTCCATTCGTTTTGCCGACTTTGAAGAGAACTCTGACGTACTAATGGAAACAATCATCATGTGAAATTCTCCTATCGAAAATCTCGCCTTCATGAGCGCCCACCTTTGCTAGAGAGTCCGCCTTCTCATTGCCTGGAATTGAGCAATGTGAGGGGACCCATACTAAGGTTATCTTAAGCAAAAGAAATTGCACTTGACTGATTGACTTGATTGCACTTTCCTTGATATCGAAGGTGCATTCGATAACACATTTCATGAGTCAATGATCACAGCTATGAAGAAACGTGATTTCGACAAATGCATTGTTGATTGGATTACGGAGATGTTATCAAAACGAGAAATGTCAGTGAACCTCGGAAGCTTATTCATTAGTGTTAGAGCAATCATGAGGCGTGTTATCACCTCTATTATGGTCTTTAATAGTTGATGATCTTCTCAAAAATCTGATAGCTCTAGGCTTCGAAATAGTTGGCTTTGCAGATGATATAGTTATAACGGAATGCAAGTTGCCGTAAATTTTGTCTCATCGTGTTGTGATAGGGTAGGGCTGAACATTAACCCTTCCAAAACTAATTTTGTGCCATTTACACGAAGGAGAAATTACTCATTCGAAAATATAACATTTAAAAGAACCGTTTTGGAACTTTCAGATACTGTCAAATACCTTGGAGTAATCCTTAACAGCAAACTTAATTGGAATACACATCTGGAGCAGACGTTAACCAAAACTTCCAATGCTCTATGGATAAGCAAAAGAACATTTGGGAAGCAATGGAGACTGAAGCCGAAGATGATTCATTGGATTTACTCGGCAATTGCGAGACCCCGGGCTCCCTACGCTTCATTGATCTGGTGGCCAAAAACGAACGAGACAGTTGCATAGAGAAAGTTAGAAAGACTTAAAAGACTAGCCACTTTTTCAATCACTGGTGCGATGAGAAATACACTTTCGAAAGCACTGGATGCTGTACTATACATACTACCATTGCATCAATTTGTACAACTAGAAGCTGAAATGAGCGCTCTGAGGATTAAAAAATCTGTGATCCTTTTCGATAGTGATCTATTAGGATATCCAAGCATTCTAAAAATTATTAAACTAAATTCTTAAGTTATGAACACTATTTGTATTTGATTCTGGGCGCGATTCGTGGGAATGCGGTGGCCAGAATCTTCGTCTAAGGTCGATAGTTTTCTTTACAGATGGTTCAAGAATGAACAATCAAGTTGGAGCAGGAGTAAGTGGTCCAGGGATAGACATGCCGATTCCGATGGGCATTCTGGAATTTTTTTGTTATATGCTTGCGTACAATCTATAGGCATTCAAATATATGTATTATGTCAGACAGTCAAGCAGCTCTAAATGCTTTAAGGTCAGGAACATGCACATCTAAGCATGTTTGGGAATGTGCTCAATCACTTCAAATATTGTCTTGTCGTAATCAAGTCAATCAGCACTGGGTTCCTGGTCACTACGGAATTGGTGGAAATGAACGAGTCGATACACTAGCAAGACTCGGATCGTCTCATCAGTTCCTACGACCTGAGCCTTTTGGTAGTTTATCTGCTTGTTCTCTTAGAATGGAGCTCCTTCGATATAGGACTAATAGAACCCTTTGGTATTTGGAGAACAAATCCCAGTACGGTGCTGCAATTCTTTCGAAGTGTAATAGCGTGCTGGGATAATGCTCTAATTCAAGCGTTGAGGACCACTCCTGGACAGAGCTAAAAAAAGGAGGGATATATCACAATAGATCTAAAAATGGTTGCAGTGATGAAAATACCGGACAAGGAGTAAAAACAAAACAAAAGGTAATTCTAAATGATCTTTCGACCAACGCACACATCTGTTCCCTTATTGTTGAAAGAAAGTGAGATGTTTTCATCGCTCGGAAGACCTCAATAGAACTGAGACTATCCGAGAAGATTAAATAAAGGTCTACACGGCCAGCCATTTTAACTCGGTTTTGGTTCGTATTTAACTAACTTTCGTCAAAAGTGGAGTAACTCAAATTTGAGTAAATGTACCCAATAGTGAAAATTCTTCTATTGCAATTGACATGTTGGTACTTTTCAATAAAAAAATATCGGTAACTAAATCAGGTCGAAGTTCTGGAACTCCTTGAAAAGCCTGCTTCTCTCCATGATCATAATCAACGGAAGAACTGCGATAAGTTAAAGCGTACACTAGAAGAATTATAGCATGAAAGACTAATATCGGATGACATATAGTCAATATAGATTCCCATGAATCTAGATTGGATACTCAATTCGAGCATTTCTTCGAAGTTTTCAATCACAAGGTTGTTACTGATTCCACACTTAATCAGTATTCTAGATGAGCGCTATCAGAAACGGTTCTGTAAGGGTATCACTCCTGCCAAAACCTCCTGGCTTATATTGTGCGTTTAATGCATAATGCCAAAGGCAATATGTAAACAACGATATTGAATGCGTTCCAATTCAATGAGGTGGCTGTTTCTTGCCGAGAGGAAGCAAACAGAGACATATTCGAGAACTGAGATAATTGTTATTTCATAGAGTTTAATGAGGTCTTCCGGGTGAGCACTCCATCATTTCTCGGAAATTCATCTATGAAAATTGATCCTTTGGTGACATTTCCGTATTAAATACGCAATGTGAGTACTCAAAGTGCATTTTGATTCAACCATGACTCCAAGGTATTTGAGGTATTTGAGTAATGTCTCTTCACAATAGCTTGAGTCGCAGTTGGGCTGGGAATCGCTTTCTAGTAAACAATACCAGTTCGGTTTTTGCCATAAAAACTTGATCTAAAGGAGAGCATAGCATCGTCTACAAGTTGTCTTAGCGTGCAAGGTTGAAGTTAATCATATTGCTTCCTGGAGCAGAGTTTTTCGAAGAAAAAAGTGCCCAATTCCAACATTGTGAATGGTTCGTCCAGAGAACCATTACTGCCAGTTGGATGATATGCCAGAAACGTTTTTACTTTAACAACATCAAACATTATTATTGATTACGTGCTTCATACAACAACAAAAAACAGGATTAGTTAAATGTTAAACGATCAGCATACAATACCTTACCGGGTTTCTCTCTGAGGTTGTTAAAGTAAACGACGACGGGAGAAAACATAACCGGTAACATTAGTAGTTGTGTCTTTCAACAACTCTATTTGGAGATTGATTTCCGTCACAGGCAGCCATTAGGAAGTCTAGAAACAGAAATTTCACAACTGCTCTTTGTCATTGGCGGTATTTGAGCACGATCAAGCGCGTACATTTTTGCCAGTCAAGGTGGTGGATCCGTTCATGCCTTGACCCTACCCCGCATGGAGATGTGTGGCAAAAGTGTGTGCGTTTGCTTCGAAATACTGCTAAACAAAAAGCCCTAGGCAAATTTTCAAACAACTTCAATTTCATAGCCTGCCTGAAGCTATTGGACCTATCAATACTGTCTCTTCACATCTTTGGATCTAGCAGAAATTGCTGTCCGCTCCTAGGGTTGCATGTTGATAAGAAGGATATTTTCAATTTCAAAAATTGGAATTCGTGTTCTAAATGCACTTCCACACTTATTAATTGTGAGCTTTCGATGCCAGATACCATCTTTGCCTGAGTATGGTTTTGTGGCAAGTACAATCATAGCCTATGCCTAGGAAGTCACGAAATTTTCTTAACAAAAAATTCCTTGACCATTCCGGGAATCGAACCATTCAAACAAGTTAAGCCACAAATTTCATCTTTAATCTAAGATAAATTTTACCCACAAATGTGTACTTTTAAGTCAACGGGCAAAGCAATTTGCAACGATCTTTCACTTGTTATAAATTGTGGCGAAAATAAATCTTATCATAAACCAGATCCAAAATTATGCAGAATAGATCCGTTGTAAAAAGAAATTTGCAGGACCGATGCAGCAGTTTTTTAATTGGTTCTAAAAAATAGTGCCAAACCAGGATTTGGACCGCCGATCATCATCTCTCCCTAAGTTAGATTTTTTTTTATGTATTTGGAGTGTTAAGTCAGATTTGCTTGGCATACTTAGCAAAATCCACATTAATCTTAGCTCCAATTTCTGAGTAGCAATTGCACGACTATATGTGTGACATTTGTGGTCTCAGTGCGTATTACGCATATACACAACCGACCAAAAAAGAAAAAAAATGTATAATTTTCATAATTTTAAATTTGTTTGTAACAAATAACATTTTCTTGAATCCTGGAAAGTGTGAGCTGTTTAGTGGAATACCTGTAACTAGAAAATGAGAAGAAAGATGGGTAATTTACATTCAATTCCAACTACACAGAAACAAAAGCGTTCACGAAAATGAAAACGGACCGTGAACTAGTTCACGTTTTCAGGATTTTTACCTAAAAACGTGATTTAGTTCATGATTACGTGATTCAGTTCACGGTGTATTTTTGCTTGTTCTCGAATTCATGACTGCAGTTCACGGATCCGGGCACGGATTTTTTTCCGTGTACCTTTATTGCTTATCTTGACAGATACGCGTAGATCGTCTGCAATGTGCAGTCTTCTTCAGTTGCAATTGAGTTTTACACCAACCTAACATAACCTCGCAAAATGAATCGGATGATTTTATTTTGACAGGAATCGGTGGTTTGTTTATTTCATTTGTTTGAATTCGAAAACAAACAAACCACGAGTACCTGTCAAACTTAGTTCCATTCATCAGGATGAACCACACGTTCACTAGTGACGTCATCTGGCAAAATTCTATACTCGAGTATTAGTACTCGACACTGAAGAAGTCTGCACATTGTTGACGAAATACGCGTATCTGTCAAGATAAGTAATAAAGGTAGTTAGATTTAAATGGAAATTAGTAATCTTTCTTCTAATTTTTTAATAGTTTTTTATTGTTTGAATGTTCGATTCGACTTGTACTCTCCGTGCTGTTTTCATTCGAAACATTACCAATCTGAACACCATGTGTGCGAGCCACTAGCCAAACCGATCCATGTATCTGTAGCAAAACGCAGCTTGTTGTGAATCTTTGAACCATCAGGGGCAAGAGGAGGGTGGGTACCACATAAGAAGAGCACGAGTAGGATGCACAACGCGGAGTAGGTCGGTCGGGTAGGAACGCGTTTACTGGGATAAACTGAGCAGTTAGTGAAATGGGCAAACGAAGACAGCGGCAAAATATCTGCCTTATTTTTAGACCTTCCTTCAGAAGTGATCAACACAGAATGTCTGTTGTGAATATATTCTGCAGTAGATAGATTGAAAGATCCCTGAAGCTCGAAGCGAAACCAGATATCCACAGCCAGAAGGGACAACCATCATAGATTATGTTGCTGTGATAATGGATGCCGCTAGTTACTTTGCCGAAGAATTTAGTTTGCTCATCGAACTTTTCGATTTGCATGCAATGATTTTGATATGATTGTGTGTTGTTTGTGTGTAAAGTGACGTCATCACAAAAAAAACGAAAAGAGGTCAGATAATCGTTGAATTATTGTTAGATTGTGTTGTTGTTATTACAGCCAGTATAGCGTGCTTGTGCCATTTGATTAAAATAGAATAACCGCTTTGAGCAGGCGGTTGAAAAAACACAACTTAAACTTCGTACTGTGCATTAAATTGTGATAAAACAAAAATAGCGAAGTGTTCTGATTGTGAATTGATGGTAAAATATTTTTTGTTTTTTGAAACAGCGTACAGCAAAGAATAATAATAACCATCAGTGGAAGTGAACTAAGCTTGGAAGTCAAGGAGTGCCCTGAATTCGATTTTCTGCTTCGTGATTCGATCAATAGCTTTGAGTCAGAGCGATTATCTTTCCCCTATCTAGAAGTGCTCTGACGTTCCGTAAAGTGCTGTCAGTTGTTCCCGTGTGTTGGTAGTGAGTAGACAAACAGCAAACAGCTGAGAACTTCTGTTGTCTCTGTGTGGTTTGCTGTAACTATAGGTAGTGCATAACGACGTAGAGAAGCCAACGTAACAAAACACAGAAGAACGTTATTCGGTGTGTTGCCATTGCTGCTAGTGCTAGTGAATCACGATGTTAGGACGAGTACGGCTTAAAGAGGACGGTATCATGGACGAGGAGTTGCCCACCCTGCTTGAGACTACGTTTCGTTATCTGGCCAAAAATCTGCACCTCCTCTACAATGCTGATCAAGAGACATACAAAGTAGAGTTGAAGGATGATATTGTCATCCCGAATGAAATTTGTGATAGGTAAGTGTTTCTGTTTGTATTTTTTTGTTTGTTATTGTTCATGGTAATATGCGGTACGATTAGGTTTCTGTGTCCTATTTCCGGGGAAAGAAATGCATGGCGCGTTAAATGCAACCTTCTTTCATTAAGAATTTTTAGTTATTTTTCCGACTCTGCAATCTTTTAAATGTTCTACCACACAAGGGCTTTTATGATTTTCATAATATTGAGTGATAGGGTATGTGTCCCTTGACTCAGCCTATTATGCAACCATCGATTACATTTTTTATTATAACTCATAAAGTTTTTAAGCTGTAGGTGAGATTCAACTAGTAAAACACTTGAAAAGATAAGTTTGATAAGACATTTGGTAGCATGTATCACTGAAAGTTACACAACTATTTTTATAAAGTCAGAAACTTTCGAGGGATGTGGATTTAATGTCGGTATATAAGCACCAAATTGGGTCTATTCGTGGATGCAACTTCGCCCCATTCGATGGATTTATTACTAAATGAAGTCTTTGTACGGTTTTTTTTAATAATTTTATGAATTAAGGCATTGTAAGCTTTACTGGATTTACTTAATACAACATTTCGCAAAACAAACTAAAGTAAAACTGCCTCGAAACACTTAAATGTTGTTCATATGTGATTTATCAGCCATTCAATAATGAAAACATTATAATTCACTATACAATGATTTTGTTTCTTCGGTTTGTGTTAAGATGAGGCACTTGAATATAAAAAACCGCAAACTCATGCATTTCCACTTGTATGATCCAAAAATTGTATGGAGAAAAGTCTACGAGGGGGAAGGGGGGTGGGGGTCTTAGATTTTCAAAAATGAGTCTACGTGGTTTATGAACAGGCCCTAAGATAAATTTGACTAAGTGATATACTGCCGTTCTACGCATAATTGTCCCATCTTCTATGGGGTTCCCTATATAAATGGGACAGTTATGCTTATAACGGCAGTATACACCAATCAATAGGTAACATCAACCTAACAAAGAAAAAATGAACGGAATTCGATCCAAAAACGTTTCGATTCCAAGATCCGTAAGGAGATCAGAGCTCGAAAAAATTGACACCCGTCGTGAACGATGAGTAAAAAAAAATATTCAGTAGGTACAATTTTCGCTCTTCATTTCGTTCTATCAGTCACGCAATATATTTGTGTTTACTATTTTGCTATGCTCAGTCATTCCGTTGTCCTCGTGTTCCATTCAACTCATTCACACCACAGCAAAGCACATGGCTATTTAAGCCTCAAGAGATTTTGGTTGCTTGACTGAATGTTCTTGTAACCAGTCATTCATTCATTTCATTCATTTCATTCATTTCATTCATTTCATTCATTTCATTCATTTCATTCATTTCATTCATTCATTTCATTCATTTCATTCATTTCATTCATTTCATTCAGTTCAATATTCCCGAACATGGCTGAAGGCAAAGGAAGCCAAAAGGCCAAATGGCCGAAATCGCTACAGAGTTTGTGGGGCATTTGTTCGAGAAAAGGCATTTGCAGGATCGATTCGAGAAGTTTTGATTTTTTCCACTTCATTGATTCTCCAAATGAATGACTGTTCTTTCGTCTTCACGGTAGAACGTTGAAATTGAATGAGTTGTTTGCACTTACGTTCATTCACTGCTTTCTCCAACGAATAAATGATCAAAGTAAAGCAACACAAAACAAGTTGACTAATCTTGCACAAGAGATTCATGAAGGCAAATTTGTGTTTACTTCATGTTCGCTAGGAACAGTGCGTGCTGTCTAATATTTTGACTCAGTCAGGGTGCAATTTGAGAATTGAATATGAAATTTTTAAGCTCTGAAGGAGATCCTCTGTAAGCGATAGAAAAACAGTCTATATGAAGCTTTCATTATCCTTAACAACAGATTTATTACTCATCAGTAGGTATTATTAACTTAGAGGACAAGTAAGTAAAAATTAGTCATATGCGCGTCATTGTTTACCTAACAGGGGACCTTTATCGGTATATCTATGGTTAGGTGGTTTAAACCTATAAATTTTGTTCTTTTTTTTTGCGTGTATGGTATTACCAAATCTTCACTTAATCGGCCTCAAATTGGTCATTATTTTCTTCTTTTTCTCAGCCTACTACACTTCCTGGTAGGACCAATTTTAGGTTGTTTATTTTATCAATTTATTCACCAACCTTTGCTAACAAACTACACTAAGGTCATTTGTAGATCATGAAGATAATTTATTCAACCTAACCAGTGAAATCATAGTGGCTAAGAAGTTGAGGAAATCGAAAATATCACTCACGTATATAACTCTTGATTGATGAAAAGTGTCTTAACTGCTTCAAAATAAATCGATCATCATGATGTCGACATGAGTTTGCAGAGTATCGTTGGATTTATGACATTTTTGATACATAGGCCAAATGAAGAAGCTAGGCTAAAATTACATCCCGTTACCCTACTACAGAAGACACATTGTCGATTTACGGCAGTCCCAAGATTCCTTTGTTGGTTCTCTGTGTAATTATGCAATAACGCAGTAGTAACATAGACTAACTCTAAGACCAGTAGGTCCCATACAAATACAATTTTTTTCTGGGCTCAGTCAGTACTAGCACATCGGTCCCAAGCTCGGTCCCAAGCTTAATAATGCGCCCCTAATAATGAACACACACGAACACACTCTCAAATATTCTGTCAAAATAACAGAGCAAATCAAAACAAAGGCGCAAATATGTACAGTAAGGTGCTGACTTCAAGGTGTACTTCGGACCAAGGGGTTCTACAACAGTGTAGTTGCATATTGATTGTTGGTAGTAACCTCGGGCGATTGATTATGCTCACTAGAGACATTGGATTCTCTTGTGCCCTCGTCTTCGTATTCTAACTGTTTTTACGGGGTTTTCAACGAGTTTGGCCTGCTCTCAAAATTCTAATAACTCTCAACTACAGTTCTTAATTGAGAGCTTTAACGTAAATGACTGAATTTGTATTATTGTGTGGTAAGAGCACAATGCTTCACTATGCCCAGAGAAGTTGAAAAAATTCCCACCCAAAGACTTCTTCGACCGAACCGGTAGTCAAACCCGTCGCCTCCGGCTTAGTCAGCTCGGGCAGAACGATATCTTAATCGAATTTGTTTTCATCTGCTGTTCAATCTTCGCATAGCTGCACACGCAGCGTGGACTATGGCCTCGGAAAACGGGGAATTCAGAGCACTCAGACGGACGAAATAATGAAAACGCGGACTACACAGAAACGACCGTATCAGGCGGGGGTCAAAAGCCAAGTTCGCTGTTTATTAAAATTCATATCCTAGCTAACCCTAGATCCGAGTCCGATCGAATGCTCTCGTTCTCCACATACTACACTTACATCATACAATACATGATAAGAGAAAATTTCAATAACGAGAAACTCTACACAAAACATCGAACATTCTACCTAGCTATATTTTAGACCATATCAGACCGAACATGCTGCCCCTATTGAAATAGGGAGATTTCAATCTATTGTATTGCTGTCATCGTCGTCTGCGTGGAGGTCATCATCGGGTTGCACATTGTTGTCATCGATCGGTAGTAAACACAGCTTGGCAATCGGTCGTCGGAACACCTTGCTTCCAGTTCGCACACTTGCTACTCGCACCAGTCCATCTTGACCAGGGAATACGTCCTCGATCCTACCAAGTTTCCATTGCATCGTCGGCAGATTGTCTTCACGGATAATTACAATTTGGCCTGGCCTCACAGTTACGGGTTTGTGCCATTTATTTCGGTTCTGCAGTGTCGTGATATAATCGTGCGACCAACGAGCCCAGAAGTGTTGTACCATTTGGGTGTGTCGCTGCCAGCGCGACAGTGTTGTTTGCTTTCGGTCCAAGAGGTCTGGTTCGGCGATATCGGTCAATGGACGTCCCACCAAGAAGTGCCCAGGTGTGAGAGGACTTATATCGTTCGGATCTTCCGATAGTACAGTAATGGGCCTTGAGTTGAGCTGGGCTTCAATACGAACGAGTACAGTAGTGTACTCTTCGAAGTTCATGTTGGCAGTTCCAGTGATGCGCTTCATGTGGTATTTGGCAGAGCGCACGCCGGCCTCCCATAGTCCGCCGAAGTGCGGTGCGTGAGGAGGAATCAGGTGCCAGTCGATTGCGGTCTTCATGCAGAAGTCACCCAGTTTGATTTTGAGTTGCTGAGACTGGAACAGGTCGTACAATTCCCTTAACTTGTTTTTGCTGCCGACGAAATTAAGGCCGTTATCGGAGAACAGTTTTGCACATTTACCTCTGCGAGAAACGAAGCGTTGGAGAGCCGCAATGAAGGCATCAGCAGTCAGATCACTCACTAGCTCCAAGTGAATCGCCCGCGTAGCGAAGCATATAAAAACTGCCACATACGCCTTGTATGTGACGGTAGACCGCTTGTTTTGTTGGCGAATGTAGATTGGTCCACAAAAGTCGACACCCGAATTGAGGAACGGGTACACTCCTTCCAAACGGGATCTAGGTAGGTCGCCCATCAATTGTTGCATTACAACGGGCTTCGCCTTGAAGCAAGTGACACACTTTCGGATGACGCTGCGAACAGTACTGCGACCGTGTAGAACCCAATAGCGTCGCCGCATCGTTGTGAGCAGCATTTGTGGTGGAGCGTGTAAGAGTTCTACGTGATACGATCTGACCAAAGCTTGTGTGAACGGATGACCAGATGGAAGGACCATTGGATGTTTCTGATCCACGGAAAGAGCGGCGTGACGAATTCTTCCACCGACCCGCAGGACGGTAAAATGAGATTTGTCTAGGAACACAGAAATAGTGATTAATTTGCTTTTACTGTGAATTACCTTTCCAGATTGCAGGTTGTTGATTTCATCGGGGAAAGCTTCTCGTTGAGCGATGCTAGTGAGCGCCATCGTAGATTGTTGAAGTTCTCGGAAGGTCAATTCTCCAAATCGATGCTTCTTTTGATTTCTCCTTCGGATGTGATCGATGAACCGTAGTATCCATGCCATTATTCGTTGCATTTTCCGGAATTTACTCTGGGTTTCAAACAGGATGAACGTTACAGGAGGATCTGTGACTGTGAGGTTTACTGTTAGGTTTTTCGTTTCTGGGAGTTGCTCTGCGGGTGTGACGTTTGGTTGGCATGGCCAAGGTGAATCGATGTTGCGCAGGAATGATGGTCCTGTCCACCATTGGTTACAGTGTCGAATCTCAATAGGTTGGAGGCCACGTGAAAGTACGTCTGCTGGGTTGTCGAGCGTGTTTACGTACCTCCATTCCATGCCCTGGGTCAAATTTTGGATTTCAATGACACGATTGCAAACGAAGGTTTTCAGTCTCCCTGGGTCGGTCCTGATCCAAGTTAGAGCTGTGGTGGAATCGGACCAGAGAATAATTTTGGAAAAGGTAATGTTCAAATTTTGCGTTGTGTTAGAAATCAATCGTGCAAGTACAAGCGCACCGCATAATTCGAGGCGTGCGGTAGTCAGTTTAGCGTTCTTGAGGGGTGCGACTCGAGATTTAGAGGTAAGCAAGAGGACCGAGCACACATCGTTGCAGTCCACCGAGCGAATATAGGCACACGCTCCGTAGCCCAAGTCAGAAGCATCGCAGAAACCGTGTAGCTCAATCTGCCGTGGTGATACATGTGGTTGTACGCAGCGTGGAATCGAAATTTCGCCCATGTTGATGATTTGATTCCGGAAAGATTCCCATGATTCTGCTTCCTCGGCGATCAAGACATCATCCCATTTCACTTCTAGCTGCCATAGCTTCTGGAGTCGAACTTTAGCAGCAAAGATCAGCGGACCAAGCAAACCCAGTGGATCGTACAGTTTCGCAGTATCTGAATAAACGGTTCGTTTCGTTGGTTGGCCGTTGTGGAATTGGATCTCGTGTAGCTTGGTAAGGAACACATCGTTACGGGGTTGCCAGGTTAACCCTAAGGTTCTAGTTGTCTTCTCGTCCTCGAAGAATGCAACTTGCTCGGTACTGGAATTCGGTACAGCCTGCAGAAGCGTTGGATGGTTGGAGGCCCACTTATGCAACACAAATCCACCAGCGGTCATCATTCCGATGAATTCGGTTTGTATTTCTACAGCTTCTTCGACAGTATCAGCTCCACTCAATAAATCGTCCATATAAAAGTCATTGGTTCCCGCCTTCGACGCTAAGGGAAACGCCCATGTTCATCATTGCACAATTGCTTCAATACTCGTGTCGCCAGAAAAGGTGCACAAGCAGTGCCATAGGTGACCGTTGCTAACTGGTACATCTCCAAGAGAGCGTTCGGATGTGAACGCCAGAAAATCTGCTGGTACTTACGATCACGTGACCTAATAAGAATCTGCCTGAACATTTGCGTGATGTCAGCAGTGAATGCAATTTTCGGGATTCGGAACCTTAGCACTGTGTCAGCAAGCTTTCTTTGGACCACCGGACCAACATAAAGATGATCGTTTAAGGAGGTTCCTGTTGTTGTGGCCGCCGACGCATCAAACACAACTCGGGTTTTAGTTGTTGTGCTTGCCGGGTTGAACACCGCATGATGTGGCATGAAGTAAGCACCATCGACTGCCTGATTTATCTTGATCATGTGACCTTGCTCGTGGTAGTCTTCCATAAATGCTCGATACTGCTCGTAAACGTTCGTGTTGTGAATCAACCTTCTCTCAATCTGTACAAATCTGCGCAATGCCATCGTTTTACTGTCACCTAGCTCCCGGATGCTCTCCTTTACCGGAAGTCCAACTTCATACCGTCCATCGGGAAGTCTCCGGCAATTGTCCGTAAAGCTTTGTTCAGCCGCTCGTTCGTCTTCGGTCATTACCCGGGATTCGGTGATTGCCTCCGTTTCCCAGAATTTGCTGATCTGTTCACTCAATATTTCGTTTGTCACAACTTCACAATGGTTCACGGAAGATTGCTCTGCTTCCTGATCGGTTACTGCACCACCAACTACCCATCCAAAAATGGTCTCCTTACACCAGAATGTGTTATCATCTGTCAAAGGGAACGTTCGATCAGTGAATAGCTCGTTGAACACTTGGATTCCCAACAGCATATCGATGCGTCGCGATCGATTGAACGAAGGATCCGCCAGTACAATATCGGCTGGGATTCGCTCGGGATCTACCTGGAATGACCGTATTGGTAAATCAGTTGTGACCTTTTTCATGACCAAAAACTCTAAATTGAACGATGTATCGGACGTGAAGGTAGAGCGAATCGTTGCTCTGACCTTGCTCTTGATCGTTTGTGGTGTTCCAGATACACCTGCAATGGTAACGTGTGCATTTGATCTCGGAAGCCTTAATCCATTCACAACATTTGTGGAGATCAAATTGTGCATTGACCCACAATCGAGCAAAATTCTGCAGTCAATCGAGTTTCCGTAGGCGTCCTCGACTAATCCTACTGCAGTGTACAGAACATATTGGCATGCTCGAGTGTTCGTAGAGACGGTCCCAACTAGTGAATTGATTGACGAAGTAGACGGTACAGATGCTGATCGATTACTTGAGTGTGACCCAGACTGATGGTGATTCTCGTTTGTAGTGAACAAATTAGATTCGTGCAGTAATGTGTGGTGTCGACTGCCACATTTACGACACGAACTACTCTTGCATTCATGCACAAGGTGTTTATTGCTGAAGCAATTCAAGCACAGTTTCAAACTTTTAATTCTGGCAAAACGATCGTTCGGGGCGAGATTCAAAAACTGTTCGCATCGGTTTAGAAAGTGTAGCCCCTTGCAAACAAAGCATGTTATATTTCCATATTTGTAATTTGGAAGGTTTGATTTTTCGGTGTAGGTTTCACGACGTGGGATCCAGATCGTTCCGGTCTGGAACGAGAAGGCTGACTGTACCCTGATTCCTTTCCATCCTGTTCAATGCTTTCCAAACAACGGCATCGAGATTGAAGAAAATCGAGCAATTTCTCCCAAGACGGTAGCGAATTGTCGACCAATTTAAGCTCAAAATCTTTACGAGTGCGAGCATCTAGGCGAGTGCAGATCAAATGTATCAAAAACTGTTCCGATAATGGTTCAAGCTTCAATTCGAGATTGGCTAACGCTCGGACATTACGAGTGACATCATTCAGCAAACAGCGCAATGCCGAACCACACTCGCGAACAATGGGCTTCAAATGAAATAATTGGGCAATATGCTTGTCGACTAGGACTCTTTTATTCTCGAACTCCGAACAAAGGGCCTTCCAAAGAGACGAAAAGGAATCTTCGGACGATTGAATATGGCGAGCGGCACCATCTTGGATGGCCGCTTTGAGGTAAAATAGCTTCTCACTTTCCGAAAGACCTTCTCGACGCTTAACAAGGGCACAAAACTGATTTTTGAAACTAGCCCAATCTTCCAGTTGGCCGTTGAATCTAGGAAGAGGAATGTCTGGCAGTTTAGGTTGTGATGGTTGCGAGGTAGGAACTACAACCTGTGATGAAATAGGCTTTGGGGATCAATTTCTCGAAGCTTGTTCCGAATAAGACGGCGCGTTTCATCGAACATATCCTCTAACTTTTCACTAGTCATTTGCCACGATTCGACCTCATCTTCTTTAATTACACCATAAAGCTTGATCTCTGTCTCTTGGAATAAAGAACGCATTTCGTCAACCGACTGCAGCTTGTCTTCGAGAAGTGATTTTTCTTGCTTCTCGGGATCAAAGGAACGCACAAAAGTAATAACTTCTCGGCACGGGACTGAATGCAATCCACCATGCGAGTATACGATGTCACGAGAATTTTCTCTCGGCCGCCATTTTACTCCCAGAAACAACGCACCCACTTGCACGATTTTACCTGATTTCCACTTTATCGATTCCACCTAGGACCGACCTAAAAAGCATGAAGAGCATACATGCATCAGCGATCAAACCACGAGGTGATCCAGCTGTAAATGAGCAATGGCGCACTACACCGTAAGGCTTATCACCTTCACAGCACGATATCCCACTCTCTGTTTGGTTTATGTTCAACCATCTGTAGGTCACTTTATGATCACTTGGCATGCGGGATCAGCGTCCATAATTTTTATCTTTGAGTCGTTCCCCAAGGTTCTTTTATTCACTTTCGACTCAGTCTCACAAAAGGCACAATCGTACAATAGACGCACAATGTCCAGCGTTCATTTCACAGGCACACAATGCACACACAGCCGAGTTCCACGTTTTCAGAGGTCAACGTCACCAAAAAAGTCTAATTGATCAGTCCAAAACCACTACCGGATGACAAATCCGGTTCGAAGGACCACTTTTATATGTTCAATCTTCGCATAGCTGCACACGCAGCGTGGACTATGGCCTCGGAAAACGGGGAATACAGAGCACTCAGACGGACGAAATAATGAAAACGCGGACTACACAGAAACGACCGTATCAGGCGGGGGTCAAAAGCCAAGTTCGCTGTTTATTAAAATTCATATCCTAGCTAACCCTAGATCCGAGTCCGATCGAATGCTCTCGTTCTCCACATACTACACTTACATCATACAATACATGATAAGAGAAAATTTCAATAACGAGAAACTCTACACAAAACATCGAACATTCTACCTAGCTATATTTTAGACCATATCAGACCGAACATGCTGCCCCTATTGAAATAGGGAGATTTCAATCTATTGTATTGCTGTCATCGTCGTCTGCGTGGAGGTCATCATCGGGTTGCACATTGTTGTCATCGATCGGTAGTAAACACAGCTTGGCAATCGGTCGTCGGAACACCTTGCTTCCAGTTCGCACACTTGCTACTCGCACCAGTCCATCTTGACCAGGGAATACGTCCTCGATCCTACCAAGTTTCCATTGCATCGTCGGCAGATTGTCTTCACGGATAATTACAATTTGGCCTGGCCTCACAGTTACGGGTTTGTGCCATTTATTTCGGTTCTGCAGTGTCGTGATATAATCGTGCGACCAACGAGCCCAGAAGTGTTGTACCATTTGGGTGTGTCGCTGCCAGCGCGACAGTGTTGTTTGCTTTCGGTCCAAGAGGTCTGGTTCGGCGATATCGGTCAATGGACGTCCCACCAAGAAGTGCCCAGGTGTGAGAGGACTTATATCGTTCGGATCTTCCGATAGTACAGTAATGGGCCTTGAGTTGAGCTGGGCTTCAATACGAACGAGTACAGTAGTGTACTCTTCGAAGTTCATGTTGGCAGTTCCAGTGATGCGCTTCATGTGGTATTTGGCAGAGCGCACGCCGGCCTCCCATAGTCCGCCGAAGTGCGGTGCGTGAGGAGGAATCAGGTGCCAGTCGATTGCGGTCTTCATGCAGAAGTCACCCAGTTTGATTTTGAGTTGCTGAGACTGGAACAGGTCGTACAATTCCCTTAACTTGTTTTTGCTGCCGACGAAATTAAGGCCGTTATCGGAGAACAGTTTTGCACATTTACCTCTGCGAGAAACGAAGCGTTGGAGAGCCGCAATGAAGGCATCAGCAGTCAGATCACTCACTAGCTCCAAGTGAATCGCCCGCGTAGCGAAGCATATAAAAACTGCCACATACGCCTTGTATGTGACGGTAGACCGCTTGTTTTGTTGGCGAATGTAGATTGGTCCACAAAAGTCGACACCCGAATTGAGGAACGGGTACACTCCTTCCAAACGGGATCTAGGTAGGTCGCCCATCAATTGTTGCATTACAACGGGCTTCGCCTTGAAGCAAGTGACACACTTTCGGATGACGCTGCGAACAGTACTGCGACCGTGTAGAACCCAATAGCGTCGCCGCATCGTTGTGAGCAGCATTTGTGGTGGAGCGTGTAAGAGTTCTACGTGATACGATCTGACCAAAGCTTGTGTGAACGGATGACCAGATGGAAGGACCATTGGATGTTTCTGATCCACGGAAAGAGCGGCGTGACGAATTCTTCCACCGACCCGCAGGACGGTAAAATGAGATTTGTCTAGGAACACAGAAATAGTGATTAATTTGCTTTTACTGTGAATTACCTTTCCAGATTGCAGGTTGTTGATTTCATCGGGGAAAGCTTCTCGTTGAGCGATGCTAGTGAGCGCCATCGTAGATTGTTGAAGTTCTCGGAAGGTCAATTCTCCAAATCGATGCTTCTTTTGATTTCTCCTTCGGATGTGATCGATGAACCGTAGTATCCATGCCATTATTCGTTGCATTTTCCGGAATTTACTCTGGGTTTCAAACAGGATGAACGTTACAGGAGGATCTGTGACTGTGAGGTTTACTGTTAGGTTTTTCGTTTCTGGGAGTTGCTCTGCGGGTGTGACGTTTGGTTGGCATGGCCAAGGTGAATCGATGTTGCGCAGGAATGATGGTCCTGTCCACCATTGGTTACAGTGTCGAATCTCAATAGGTTGGAGGCCACGTGAAAGTACGTCTGCTGGGTTGTCGAGCGTGTTTACGTACCTCCATTCCATGCCCTGGGTCAAATTTTGGATTTCAATGACACGATTGCAAACGAAGGTTTTCAGTCTCCCTGGGTCGGTCCTGATCCAAGTTAGAGCTGTGGTGGAATCGGACCAGAGAATAATTTTGGAAAAGGTAATGTTCAAATTTTGCGTTGTGTTAGAAATCAATCGTGCAAGTACAAGCGCACCGCATAATTCGAGGCGTGCGGTAGTCAGTTTAGCGTTCTTGAGGGTGCGACTCGAGATTTAGAGGTAAGCAAGAGGACCGAGCACACATCGTTGCAGTCCACCGAGCGAATATAGGCACACGCTCCGTAGCCCAAGTCAGAAGCATCGCAGAAACCGTGTAGCTCAATCTGCCGTGGTGATACATGTGGTTGTACGCAGCGTGGAATCGAAATTTCGCCCATGTTGATGATTTGATTCCGGAAAGATTCCCATGATTCTGCTTCCTCGGCGATCAAGACATCATCCCATTTCACTTCTAGCTGCCATAGCTTCTGGAGTCGAACTTTAGCAGCAAAGATCAGCGGACCAAGCAAACCCAGTGGATCGTACAGTTTCGCAGTATCTGAATAAACGGTTCGTTTCGTTGGTTGGCCGTTGTGGAATTGGATCTCGTGTAGCTTGGTAAGGAACACATCGTTACGGGGTTGCCAGGTTAACCCTAAGGTTCTAGTTGTCTTCTCGTCCTCGAAGAATGCAACTTGCTCGGTACTGGAATTCGGTACAGCCTGCAGAAGCGTTGGATGGTTGGAGGCCCACTTATGCAACACAAATCCACCAGCGGTCATCATTCCGATGAATTCGGTTTGTATTTCTACAGCTTCTTCGACAGTATCAGCTCCACTCAATAAATCGTCCATATAAAAGTCATTGGTTCCCGCCTTCGACGCTAAGGGGAAACGCCCATGTTCATCATTGCACAATTGCTTCAATACTCGTGTCGCCAGAAAAGGTGCACAAGCAGTGCCATAGGTGACCGTTGCTAACTGGTACATCTCCAAGAGAGCGTTCGGATGTGAACGCCAGAAAATTTGCTGGTACTTACGATCACGTGACCTAATAAGAATCTGCCTGAACATTTGCGTGATGTCAGCAGTGAATGCAATTTTCGGGATTCGGAACCTTAGCACTGTGTCAGCAAGCTTTCTTTGGACCACCGGACCAACATAAAGATGATCGTTTAAGGAGGTTCCTGTTGTTGTGGCCGCCGACGCATCAAACACAACTCGGGTTTTAGTTGTTGTGCTTGCCGGGTTGAACACCGCATGATGTGGCATGAAGTAAGCACCATCGACTGCCTGATTTATCTTGATCATGTGACCTTGCTCGTGGTAGTCTTCCATAAATGCTCGATACTGCTCGTAAACGTTCGTGTTGTGAATCAACCTTCTCTCAATCTGTACAAATCTGCGCAATGCCATCGTTTTACTGTCACCTAGCTCCCGGATGCTCTCCTTTACCGGAAGTCCAACTTCATACCGTCCATCGGGAAGTCTCCGGCAATTGTCCGTAAAGCTTTGTTCAGCCGCTCGTTCGTCTTCGGTCATTACCCGGGATTCGGTGATTGCCTCCGTTTCCCAGAATTTGCTGATCTGTTCACTCAATATTTCGTTTGTCACAACTTCACAATGGTTCACGGAAGATTGCTCTGCTTCCTGATCGGTTACTGCACCACCAACTACCCATCCAAAAATGGTCTCCTTACACCAGAATGTGTTATCATCTGTCAAAGGAACGTTCGATCAGTGAATAGCTCGTTGAACACTTGGATTCCCAACAGCATATCGATGCGTCGCGATCGATTGAACGAAGGATCCGCCAGTACAATATCGGCTGGGATTCGCTCGGGATCTACCTGGAATGACCGTATTGGTAAATCAGTTGTGACCTTTTTCATGACCAAAAACTCTAAATTGAACGATGTATCGGACGTGAAGGTAGAGCGAATCGTTGCTCTGACCTTGCTCTTGATCGTTTGTGGTGTTCCAGATACACCTGCAATGGTAACGTGTGCATTTGATCTCGGAAGCCTTAATCCATTCACAACATTTGTGGAGATCAAATTGTGCATTGACCCACAATCGAGCAAAATTCTGCAGTCAATCGAGTTTCCGTAGGCGTCCTCGACTAATCCTACTGCAGTGTACAGAACGTATTGGCATGCTCGAGTGTTCGTAGAGACGGTCCCAACTAGTGAATTGATTGACGAAGTAGACGGTACAGATGCTGATCGATTACTTGAGTGTGACCCAGACTGATGGTGATTCTCGTTTGTAGTGAACAAATTAGATTCGTGCAGTAATGTGTGGTGTCGACTGCCACATTTACGACACGAACTACTCTTGCATTCATGCACAAGGTGTTTATTGCTGAAGCAATTCAAGCACAGTTTCAAACTTTTAATTCTGGCAAAACGATCGTTCGGGGCGAGATTCAAAAACTGTTCGCATCGGTTTAGAAAGTGTAGCCCCTTGCAAACAAAGCATGTTATATTTCCATATTTGTAATTTGGAAGGTTTGATTTTTCGGTGTAGGTTTTCACGACGTGGGATCCAGATCGTTCCGGTCTGGAACGAGAAGGCTGACTGTACCCTGATTCCTTTCCATCCTGTTCAATGCTTTCCAAACAACGGCATCGAGATTGAAGAAAATCGAGCAATTTCTCCCAAGACGGTAGCGAATTGTCGACCAATTTAAGCTCAAAATCTTTACGAGTGCGAGCATCTAGGCGAGTGCAGATCAAATGTATCAAAAACTGTTCCGATAATGGTTCAAGCTTCAATTCGAGATTGGCTAACGCTC
>JASCZW010011085.1:30000-33476 GCA_034211315.2 Aedes japonicus | reverse complement strand
TTTAAAATTGGTAGTTTTGCATGTTTTATGCATAATTTTCGATCAGCAGCATGAACAATTATCATCAAAGAGCGTTACAACGCGAGTTTTTGATGAAAATGTTTATATTTTTATATTAATCCATCTCCGTTTATTTATATAAAAAATATACCACAGACAAACAGACATAACATATCGAACATATGGCACCATACATCATCGTCACTAATACACCTGCGTCTTCTGTTGAGCATACTGTGGTGGATGATACAGCTTAACAGATGGCGGTAGTGTGTTAACGTTAAACGTAAGAAAATCGAGAACTACCAACTAAGAAACATTTGAATTGGCCGTTTAATGCGCAATCGATGAAGATATGAATGTAGATATGAATGCAGATATCGCGATGTATGATGTAGATGTATGAATGTAGATATCAAGACAGGCTTTGTCATATCAATAAGGTTGTAGTGCAAACGTTTAGTGTATGGGAATTAGATTTGAACGAAACTAATTTCGGCCACTTTCAAACAACCAAGCGATCATAGATTACGTTACCTTTGCGCACGACCTATCGGCTGCAACTGCAGTTTTTTGACTAACCTTATAACTGACAACTATCTTGTATTTTCTAAATATGCGCCATTTTATGCCCTAATGTCATCTTAACAACATTTAAATACATGTTTTTTTTAGTCAACCAAAGTAGAAGCAAAAATTCCTCGAAATCATAAGAATAAGAAGAAAGACTTTTTTTATGAACATTAAAAGACCATCCTGGTCACCACCTAAGTCAAAAGATGGATCTTATTTTTTAGATTAAATCTTTCAAAGTCACCATGCGTCTAAATTTAATTGTTTTTGAGTTATCGATTTTGGTCGCGAAATTCTCCATTCGTATCATAGTGCCATGGAATGGTTTCTACCTGTTGAAAAAAGCTAAAACTAAGGGTTTGGTTTTCGATTAATTGCTAAATACAAAATTGTAGGAGAATTGTATATTTTGTTTGGATTTTGAACACATCCTTATTCGTCTGCAAATTAACGCTTACTTCCCATTGTCCAACTATTAAAAAAGAAAACAAAGCCTTCCTTTAGAGAACTGTACTTGTGGCTTATGTAAATATCTGACTCTTTATTGATCCCTTATTGACAGAGCATGGAGTGAACAGTGTATTGTGAGAGTCAACAAAAGTCCAAGTGGGGCCCAGATGGTGTGGTCAGAAAAAAAATAACACGATAGTACCGGATGGCAGGTAGCAGAATCGATTCCCGATGCAGTCTAGAACATCTTTCGGATCGGAAATATTGTCGACTTCCTTGGTCAATAGGGTATCATTCAATCTCAAGTACGCGAACACGAACGTTCTGTTCTGCTAGAACTCTTATTTGAGAGTCGATACAAAAGCGTAAAGATCCTATAAGAAGAAATACCACCCGGTCAATGTTCAGGCTACTACAGTTCGCTATTTTGCTACCCGACGGAAGTTATGTACATAGATTGCAACATGAGCATGCCTCCTTTCCACGTTCTGTTGGTTCTTTACCTTTTTTGCCCTTTCTCCAGCAAAGAAGATCAACGTTTTTTTTCCAGTCACCATGAATGCAATCGATTTTTTCAGACATTTTCCAATACATTTCCCCCAAATGGATAAGGTTAACGTAAATACCATCACGATATAAGACGCGACAAGCCCTAACCCGGAATCGAACCATGCCATGCCAACAATTTCCCCGTCGATCGCCCTTTGATCCTATTATATTGGCATAATTATTAACGAACTGATACGGCTGCCGTTGCTTCTTGGTGGTGGTGATGATGGAGTTCACAGCTCAACAAACAGAATCATAACACAAGAAAAAAAAATGATACCATTAGCAGAAGCCTTTCTCCGTGACGTCGTGTGATGGTCATTAGGCATGCCTTGGGAAATTTATCGGAAGGGCATGCCTCGAGCATTAGAGAAACAACTCCGTTAATCTTTTTTCGATTCCTCGGTCCAGTGTTTATCGGTTTGGGCTTCCCGGTCATTAATAAAAACAAAGGAACGATAATTGCATTAGGAGTCATTATCCGTTTCGGAGGTCGGGAATCAGGGTAGTCAGCGAGAGGCGAAAAAATGACAACGACAGCGTGGAACATGTTCGGTTACTCCTTCATGATTGATGGCTTTCCAAGGTGGCGGTGGGAGCCTCGAAAACGGTCATCAGGTCGGAGGAAGAAAAGAATTCATGGCCAGAAGCAATTTGGTTGTGAGTGTGTGAATGTCTCCTAATGATTTGAGAACGATCTTAAGTGCCAGGTAGGTGTGATAATTTAATCTAATTTTGGTGTGGGAAGCAGATTCATTATTGATCCTGCAATATTGAAAAATCTGTATCAGGTTTTTCTGAAGTGATGAAAAATATTATCTAGACATGTCTTATGGAAAACCAAACTGAATATACCTGATTTATCAGAGTTACCGTGCATTCTTCATGGACAACAGACAGTGTCTATATCCAGTACAGCTAGAGTTACCACACGTACTTTCTTTGAAGTACATGAACTCTTTTTCAGCAAAAAAAACGTACTCCTATTTTTCAACAAGTTGTCATATTTGTACTCTTTTTGTCATTAATACATCATGAAAAAATATTCACTCATTTTTCTGAATAAAAATACAAACAAATAATCCCTCAGCCGATGGTAATTCGAATAATTCATTTGCCCCTCGTATGAAAGGTTTTCACCAACCGGTCTGCAGTCGAGTATGCTATTACTTGCTTTTTTACCGCTGGGCGCACTGCCTCAGTTTGACATTCTTCGTTCACGTCTCAGCTGCGCTGCAATCACGAACGTCAAGAATGGGTGACTGGTGTCAGCGATGAAAAGAAAAACAAGCCGACTTCCGAGCAAAAAAAAGAATACACAATTGATTGTTTACATCCACAATTTAGTTCACATTTCAGTTTAGTTCCACAATTAATTAAGTTGAGCTGGTTTCCCTGGCAGTGAATTTGTTTCTTATTAAATTTTACACAAAACAGTAAGTAAAATATCTAAACTATTAAATAATTGTAAAACCTAAAATTTGTTGCAGTTCCCACGCTACATCACTAACATAGGTTTCTGAGGAGACCGGTAGCACAAGATAGCCTACCGATTGTGTAAGTAGCATGAAAATATTTGTTAAACTAATATTAACCCCTATTAACCTTACAGTTAAAAGTTGCACTATACAGAGAAAACTGAGTTGTGCTTCTATTTCCTCTTTGAATGTTTGTTTTTGATTTCACCTATTATGACGGATTGTTCTTTAGTCAACAGTCCATGTAGCTGTGCGTTTACAAGACCAGGAATTTAAATTCAATTTTGAGTCGTGCTTGACTGACTTTCGTAAAAATTGGAGACACTCACAAATGAGTGAACATCTATCTGATTTAGTTAGACTGACTGACTGACTGACTGACTGACTGACTGACTGACTGACTGACTGACTGACTGACTGACTGAC
>JASCZW010011085.1:0-25000 GCA_034211315.2 Aedes japonicus | reverse complement strand
ATATTCAAATTTGGATTAAAATCTACCTGACGTTAAATATAGAGAAAAGTAGTGGAAGAGTAGTGAGTAAAGTTAGTATTGAATTCAGTGAACTGAGGTTGTTAAATATCTTACATGCTACGGAAACTTAACCCTAAACTTAATACACCTAGGGTAGGTTTACTGATAGTAAATAAAGCAAAATAGAAGAACAAAGTTAAGTTAGTTTAGAATATCCCAAGATTATCTCATAAGGTCATCCAGGACATTCATTGAATATGTTTGAATACATAGGTATAATAACATTGTATAGCGGATAAAGCGAATGTTACAACTGAAGTTCGTAAATTTTGGACTCCAGGTCAATTTCGACGACCTAGCACTTCTCAAATAAATGTATCCTACTTTTTTCAATAATTTCTATACTATTGATCACCAAATCAAACAGAATACATTTTTTTTGTCAGTTCGTTTATTTGCTAGGCTCAGGCGTGTGTAACACTTTACTGAGCCGATATTCAATATTGTTGTACATCAAATTTTACTTTTTGATATTAGTAAGAGTGGGATGCCAATTACTCGTGGCTAGCTCGAGGTTAATTGGTCACATTATCGTTTGGAAAGGGCTAGGTAGGTAACTTATTTAAGCCATTATTTGCTGCTTTTGGTTGCGACATCGTCCAAATCCTCGATCCCTGTAGTCCCTTTCAGGAACTAAGCCGCGGATGGGTGACCACAGCTTGGTGGGCAGGTACAAGTAGCACGGAAACAAAAGGATCATATAACTGGGACACAATGTATCAGAATACATCAAATTGCTTGTATAATAAGGCTAGGAAAAATGTCGTCCTGAAAGGTTTAGTTTCGAAATTTAAAAAGAATGTGGCATTGTACAATCTAAATAGCTTACATTTAGTTGCGTAGTCCAACGTCATTATTTCGAACAACCCAAAGGCTGTACCTTGTAGTTTTCAATCAACTTTTCGGACTTTTCTCCAAAGCTAATCTGATTCAACTACGTTTAAAAGTGCAAGTCTTTCACCTCCAGCATTAATTTACAGTTTTCAAGATCAATTAGCGATCATAACCGTTAAAATAAATCATCACCTCGGCAAGCAGCTTCTTATTTTCAATTTCCCGTCGAATTTGCCTCCAACAAAGTGCATAATTTTCCCACAACATCAACATCCTGCCGCGTTCAACTTCTTCTCCTCGCATCTGCAAAACTGCGACAGCTGCTTCATGCTTAATATAAATGTAAATTTTCCCGCGCTCAAAGCACATACCGAAAAAAAAATAAAGAACAACAAAATTATTTTCACCTCCATCATCGTTCCGAAAGCTGGTTCTTCCATACTGGAATGGTCGACTCAGGTCGACCTCCATTATTTCGGTCGTCATTCAACGTCATCGTCGAGCAACTCCAACGGTGTAGGTACTGCAGAAACGATGGCGACTTCCCATTAATATCGGGGAGGTAAGCTGTCCGGTTGCAATTTGTTCTACATTGCAAGTTTGCGCGGAGCCTGAGTGGAGTTTATTAATTTTCCTCATACATTCGGGAACGTCATCGGAAGAGAACTCAAAGCTGCTTCATTCGACCGTAGAGGAAATTAATAGTATGTGCAATTTTGCAACTTTGGAGCGAAATTTAACGATCATATGATAATCTATCTAAAACCTGTGCAGCGCCAATACTGAGTCTTCAAGTTGTAATTTCAAATTACAATGTTATCCACGAGCACAGAGCACCTCGTTATTAAAAATGACAACCATTTCGAGCCGCAACTCCACAACCCACTTAGCAAATAAGGAAGGCAAAATATTTATGTCACCCAATCCGCTTATAAAATTCTTACGTTAATTGAGCGATATGAACGCTTCTCTCCGACTTGAGGTCTTTATTTCCCCTCCTTCGGCAGCACAACATCGTCAGTACAGCAGCCCCGGTGGACAAACTAGCGCAAAAATGTATTATGGCACGACACGACTAAGTACGCGAGAAAAGCGCCCCGTAAATCATAGGAGCACGAAACGCGCGTGATGTCTCCGTCTCCGTGCTTTCGGGTTTGAATCTCGCCACCAATAGCCTCCGTGACACAAATTCCCTATTTGAACATGCGTTGGGTCTAATTAATTGACTCCGTGGTGCCCTACAGCAGCAGTCTCCAGTCCAGTCCAGTCAAATGTATACACCAGGGAAAATGTTCTCTCCTTATTTGTCGGATTTCATTTATCAGGCTGACCTCAATTCCCGACGCAATGCTGTTTGATCTTTCGATCGGCTGCGGTTGGTCAGGGATGAAGATTAGATCAAGTCGTTCGCGCGGTCCGTTCAAGCTCACGCGCTCGGGCGGAGATTAATTAGATAGATCAACAAATTAGATTTTCAAACTCACACGCAAGTCCGGTCACAGCAGCAGTGGAGATTCTCCCGTGGGTGAAATAATATAATTTAATTATTATTTATTGAATGAGGGACCTCCGCGTGTGAAAACCTTAATGAACCTCTTCGCAAGGGCTCACACGGTTTGCAACGGGACTGGAATGAATTTTCCGTAGAAAATGTTTTATTTCAGTGAAAAAGATTGGTTGACTATTCCTTTTTTTTAATTTTTCGTCGGCCTATTTCCTCACATGGTGACAATTACCGACTCCACCGCCTGGACCCTATCTATCGATTCATGAATATGAGCCGGGACCAACGGCTTTACTTCCCTTCCGAAGGAAGACGTAACCAGATTTTTCGCCTCAGAAAATCCACCGACGCCGACTGGTATTGAATCCAGACCTCCTGAAGTGCCAAGTAGCAGTCACGCTGACCCTCCACCAACGCCGCGGCTATTCTTTAAGATCAAACACGTACAGTGAACCCCGTTTTTTCAACCTTTTTATAATGCAACAGCGATTTGAAAATAAATTTATTACTACCGCCCAACGAAGTCCAACAGCAATGAGCTTTCCTCTCTGTAAGACTAGATCAAGCTTAAATAACCAGTATCTAAATCATGCCTTTGTATGAAGGGCCAAGAGCGGGTTGGGTGGATCGATAGGCAACATCACTTATACGTATGACAGGGATATCAAGAATCTCCTTCCAACAACAAGATTGAACAATTGGTCAAAAGAGCAAACCATCTAACACGAGGATGCCCCAATGGGCGGGGAGAAGAGCCCACCCTTTATTCACAAACTGATCTTCATTCGGTTGATCCTGAAATGCATGAAATGTTGTTAACTGTTAGAGAGTAGAATTCTGTGGTTCGCGCTTAAGCTCGTTTTCTTTCGTTTTCAGCGATAGCAGCAAGTCATCAAAATCTGGATTGGTGTCCTGAAAAAGTTTGTTGAATCTATTGAAACGTCACTAAACTAACATTTATACATTTTAATTTACTGTTGCCATGGTTACTATTTGCAGCTTGAGGGTGATTTTATAATAGCAATCCGCTTTTATTTTTGCTGGTCAAATAGTTATTGCCCCTAACTTAGGGAAAGAGGGAACATTTGATAGAAAGCGAGTTAAAGACTAATGGACGTAAAAAACAATAAGTAATGTTCATATCAGCTATGAAGTAAAATCAATAAAACAATATTATCAAATAAAATGATATTGTAAGCAATGACACAGTAATGACAACGATGAAACTGTAAAATCAGACACGCACAAATACACAAGGCTGCACGAAACAGATCAGCTCAGGTTTGGTAAAATGTTAATTTGCAAACCGAAAATGAAAAATACATGCAGTTATAAGAGCAAAGCCTACCACAGATTCCAATGCAGTGTCTTGTATTCAAGGCACTAGATACTTCCTAATCATAAGAGAGGAAGAAAGGATCAAAATGATAATTGGACACATAAGACATAATAATAAAAGTTAATATAATCTATTAGGTAAAATTTATAAAAAAAAATTATGTTAATATATAAATCACATATACAAAAGTTAAGACAAAAATGGTAATGATGACAATAGAGATAAATGGTAACAGTAATGCAGAAACAATGTCATATAAGATATTTTAAATTGAGTAGGGATATTATAATATGAACTGAAAAGTACATGTGTACCGACTGCTGTTTTATTGCAATTGTAGACAAACTCGCACAGCCATTATGAACCAAAAATTGTGACAATGTATGACAGCCATGAGAAAAAAAATGTATTTTAATTTTTGAGGATTTTTGGACAATATCTGATGAACTCGAAGACCTGAAAAACATCATGCACAAGACAGAACATCCCAAATTTCGATAACCCGAAACCAATTTATATGCAACTAGCTGAACCCGGTGCGAGCCTTGCTACGCATGCAACAAAATGAATGAAAATTTAATAGAACCTGCTCATTTATGTTGTTTTTGTGAATGCATCTGGTTAAAATATTTTCGTTTACTAATGTAATTTCTGAAAAAAAAACAAAGATTTATGTTTTTAATTAAACTTTTGGATCGGTAGTTTCTATAGGTCTTTCTTTCTGCGTAGAAGCATTTCATTGACAAAAAAATGTATCATCAAGCGAAGCCGAATCCTGTCAGTTTGAATGTAATTTTCCCTTGCATAACCTTTGATCAACTTCTTGTGCATAATGTAGCACTGAGAGTAACTCAAGCATCCCCCATTCTTGGCTAAGCAGGGGTCAAACTTCTATCAGTACATGCTTCTTACCCTAGAAATACACATTTTGAGTTTAAGTTGCATGGATAATTCTCATGTTTGGTTCCAATTTCTGTTTCGTTTGTTTGAGAGGCCTCCCCCCCCCTCCCACCAGAGAGATGAAGTCTCAAACCACCTTAGAAAAAAATCTTGTCTAAAACTCCCCACATGCCAAATTTGGTTCCATTTGCTTGATTAGTTTTCGAGTGATGTGGCAATTTGTGTTTCATTGGTGTGGGAGCACCCCCCTTCCAGATGAGGGAGGAGTCTCGAACCATCATAAGGACCAGGGTTGCGGCTTATCATTTTTGACTCAGGCATATTCATTTGCCAATATCTCATTTCAGAGGGTCGATTTGATAATATGATGTATGATGAACTTGTAGTGCATAAGTAGACCTACAACTTTGTTTAACAGTACATTGCTCTAACTCCTATATCTTCGAGTTGAGAGCGTATATTCACAGTGATCTTCACGATGATAATCGCGTGATCTTCACCGCGAATTTCATCGCGAAGATCACTGCGAATATACGCTCTTATTCCTCAGATATAAGAGATAGAGCTATGTATTGTTAGACCAAGTTGTAGGTCTACTCAAGCACCATAAGTTCATCATACATTATATTTTGAAATTGAGCTTCTGAGAAGAGCTATCGGCAAATGAATATGGATAAGTCAAAAATGATAAGCCGCAACCTTGATAAGGACCTTCACCGACTCCAAAAATCCCAGCATAAAAAAATTGGAAATACTGCATACAAATTTTCCGGCCATACTGCATACAATATTGCATAGCAGTAGGCATAGTTCTCATGTTTGTTTGAAATTTGTGTTTCATTTGTATGGGGACCCCCGCTTTTCAGAGACAGGAGGGGCTTCAAACTACAATAAAAACATTTTTTGCCTTCAAAAACTCGCCTATACCAAATTTGGTTCCATTTGCATGATTGGTTCTCGAGTTATGCAGGAATTTGTTTTTCATTTGCATGGGAGCCCCTTTTTCTAGAGGCGGGAGGGGTCTCGAACTATCATAGGATACTTTCCCAAACCATAAACCCTTGCATACAAATTTCCTTGGCAGTAGGGATAGTTCTCATGTTTGATATGTTTGGTTGAAATTTGTGTTTCATTTGTATGGGAGCCCCCCTTTCCAGAGGGTGGCGGGGTCTCAAGAAACCATAGAAACATATCTTGTCTCCAAAAACTCCCACATGCTAAATTTGGTTTCCTTTGCATGATTAGTTCTCGAGTTATGCAGAAATGTGTGTTTCATTTGTATGGGACCCCCCCTTCTAGATATGGGAGGGGTTCCAGACTATCATAAGAACCTTCCACGACCCCAAAAACCCCTCCACGCAAAATTTCACGCCGATCGGTTCAGTAGTTTTCGATTCTATAAGGTTCAGACAGACAGAAATTCATTGTTATACATATAATAGCTGCGTCCGGTGCGTGTGCGCTGCTACGCTTGCAGCTAAATGAAGTGAAATTTAATATAACTGGCATCTTTATGGTTTTTTTATCTTCAAAACCCCCACATGCCAAATTTGATTCGATTTGCTTGTTTAGTTCTCGAGTTATGAAGTAATTTGTGTCTTATTTGTATGAGAGCCTCCCTTCCTGAGAGAGTAGGGGTCTTAAACAATCATAAGAACCTTCTACAGCCCCAAAAACCACTTCATATAAATTTTCACGTTGGTCGGTTCAGAACTTTCCGAGTCTATAAGGGTCTGACAAACAAACAGAGAGACAGAAATTCATTTTTATGCATATAGAAATCTAGCCTTCAAAAACCTCCATATGCTAAAAGTGGTTTGATTTACTTGATTAGTTCTCCAGTTATGCAGAAATTTGCTTTTTATTTGTATGGGAGCTCCCCCCCTTTCAAAATGGGGAGGGGTATTGAACTTCCATAGAAATATTTCTTGCCTCCAAAAACCTCAACATGCCAAATTTGGTTTCATTTGCTTCATTGGCTCTCGAGTTATGCTAAAAATTATGTTTCATTTGTATGGGAGCCCCCCTTTTTAGAGAGGGGAGGGGTCTCTGACTACCATATAAACATTTATTGCCTGCAAAAACTTCCGCATGCTTAATTTGGTTTCTTTTGCTTGATTAGTTCTTGAGTTATGTAGAAATGAGTGTTTCATTTGTATCGGAGCCCCCCTCTCCAGTGAAGGGAGGGGTCTCAAACCATCATAAGAACCTTCCCCGGCCCAAAAAACACCTGCATACAAAATTTCACGCTGATCGGTTCAATAGTTTTCGAGTTTATTAGGGTCAGACAGACAGACAGAAATCCATTTTTATATATATACATAGATAGTATACTATCATATCACAACAACAACAAAATGATAAAAATGTATCTTGCCTTTATTTCACGTAATGTTCGTCCATATTATTAGGATGGATCTAAGGCAAGCGTGATCCAGCTGCGCGGCAATCACAATCCTAATGTGACTAGTAAAAATCTCAGTGTGACCTTCAGGCATACGATCCTCCGTAGCAGGTGGAAAAACTATCACATCAACTAACACATTGGAACTGACTCTTAGCTACGGGTCTAGGCCAGGAATCCTTACTGAGCCCTTGTGGCACGACAAGCCTGCCAGTTCAGCGCAAGGGCGTGCTGCACCGGCGCCTTTCTCAATTTAAACTTCTTTTCAATTTTCAGACTATAGTATTCTAATACTACCAATACTCTCTTTATATCTTTCTCTTGTAAACAAACTTGTCCTTTTTTTAAATTTTATTCGGCTATATTCATTTCAGACAGTAGTTTCTTCGGATCTAACTAAGTAGTTTCTTCGGATATATCTAAGCGAAGTTTTACACGAAGTAATAACCCAAGTAGCACACTTGTTGCCATTCGGTTGAGATAACATAAATATGACTTGCTAAGTCATAATCAAGTAACTACAACTAATAATGATCGTAATGTGCTACTTGGGAAGTCGCTTTGAGGTCTATACAGTGTGCGGCAGAAAATAATGCGAAAATGTTCAAACTTGAGTATTAGGTTAATTCGTGTAGCTAGTGACTAGAGCTTTGCACGCACGCCGAACGTGATCAACCCTCGCAACCCGGTGCGTTCCATAAGAAAACTTGCAAGGGAAGCCAATATTTCGGAGATATCCATGCGGAGAATCATCAAACAAGACCTGCATGCATCTTCCAGAACCAGAGTAAAACGCCACTTGATTACGGACCGGGTCAAGGAACTATGAGTGACTCGTTCCAAGAGATTGCTTTCCTTGTTGGAGATGGAAAAAATGATAATCCTGTTCTCCGACGAAAAGCTTTTCAGCATCGATGCACAGACGCACGGACCGCTTCATTTCACCGCAATAATGTAAAACATTCCGGAAAAAGTGAAATTCAAATTTCAAACCAAACATCCGACTGGTGACATGATGTTTGGCTTGGTAGCGTCCAACGGTTTGAAAATGTCGACGGTTTTCATTGATGCTGGAGTTAAAATCAATACCGAAGTGTATATCGGTATTTTAAAGGACCAAGTGCTTCCCTGGGTGAAACCGTTGTCCTACAGCAAGATGGAGCGCCGTGTCACACGTCCAATCGAACCCAACAATGGTTGAACGATAACATGAAGTTTTGGCTGAAGGATTTGTGGCCCCCTAGCAGTCCAGATCTTAATCCGTTGGATTATTCGATTTGGGCATATGTTGAAGCACGAGCCTGCAAAACATCACACCCTAGTGTGAAAACCCTGAAGTCAACCATAACACGCACATGGCAGTCAATGTCGGAGGACTACGTCCGAAAGGCAAGCTCATTGACACATTTAATAAATTTGTTTAAAACGACATCATAGAGATAACTGTACTCGAAAATGTTGATATTATTGTTTAAATTAGTTGAAAATGGGATTTGAAAGAAATAGAACAAATTTTCGCATTATTTTCTGCCCCACCCTGTATATGGCAACGACAGTGATATCTGTATAAATGTAGAGATAGTAAACAAAAATTACCGGTTTTGTCTGACTTCACTAGTTTTCTGTTTTAAAAGCTATACGGTTGATACTCTATTTAATTGCTATGTTTTGTATTCTCCATGCGTTAAGTAACGATTATGATGTAGAAGGAGATGTTTGCTCATCACCATGAGTCACCAAGAGTGTACAGTAATGTTTGCTAGAATGAAAGATATGAAGAGAAAGTGTTGAAAGTGCCGTCAGTGTACGGTAGGTTGGAAATAGAATAGAAGTATTGAAAATTGAGCGAAAGGGTATGGGTAAAGTAGTACTCGAACCAAGAATGTAACCTTTGCCTAACATTCTACTGCGGTCAAGGCACGGACGAATCCGCCACCTCAACAGGCAAAAGTAACGAGTTGGATCGCGCTCATGTACCACTGATAGCTTGTGATACTTTCTAGCGGTTGTTTTGTATGCACTCATGAGTATGTATGGTGTGTAAATGGGAAACCGCTTTTTTCTTCATTAAAACTTCAGATTTTATTGTGAACAATCGGTTACATATATATCATTCAAAGTTTTGACCATCGCTAGTCACAACTTTTTTTCCATCTCTCTGGTAGCATACGGATTCCGTGTCGAAAAAACTGCTCATCTTTCGAAGCGATCCATAAATCTTCCCAGTTTTAAGCCTCTTCGAACGGAAGCGCTGTTTAGCCAGGCCATGTGTCGTCGGTTGGAAAAGGTAGTAGTCGGAAGGAGCAAAGTCTGTAGAATGCGGCGGATGTGGAACGATGAAAAAATATGGTCAAGCGTTGTCATGCAAAAAATGATTTTGTTGTGTCTTTGCTGGTATTGTGGCCGTTTATCTTTCAAAGCTCGGCTTAAACGCATCAGTTGTGTTTGGAAGCGAGTTCCTGTGATTGTCTCACCCGGCGGTCATTTCAAAAGGTACAGAAAAAACATTTGATCTACACGGATAAAACTCCACACATATGTATTGGCAAAAATCTATGTCAAATTCCACATAATATTCATTTGTTCACACATAAACAGAACCCCCTGAGATACACATATGAAGTTCATGTGGCAAATGAAAAGTATGTGTGGCCACACATAGTAATTATTTATACACATAGAAACTATGTGTGGTTACAAATAGATTTCATTTAACTATAAATTAGAAGAAAATTTAGTAATCTCCATTTAATTCCAACTACCTTTGCTTATCTTCGACAGATACGCGTATTTCGTCTACAATGTGCAGACTTCTACAGTGTCTCGTACTAATAACTCGACTGTACGAGACACTGAAGAAGTCTGCACATTGTAAACGAAATACGCGTATCTGTCGAAGATAAGCAGAGGTAGTTGGAATTGAATGGAGATTACTACTTTTTCTTCTAATTTATAGTTATAAGTATTCCACTAAACAGCTCAAACCCTCTAGGATTGAGATTTCATTTGTTGATCGAATTGCAAAAATTCATATGTGAGACACATAGATATTATCTTTGCTTTTTTATTAGTGTAAGTTGCAAAATTTTTTTTTTAATATAACCCTCCTCTAATCCCCACACCAAAGAGCTCCCACAGAGAGCCCCCTGGTTATGGACACTTACTAACATTACTTAAACAAAACAAAAATTAATAAACGCGGAGATTATAACTACCAAAACAAAATGCAAAGTATATCCCAGTGGAATTTTATTCCTTTTAAGGGATTCACAAACATTAATACAGCATTTTTTAATCTACAAGTTTTTTTTAAATAACATATGCCTTTATTTTTGCAAATAAAAAAGTGAGATTTTCGATTTCTCTGAAAACATGCCCACCCTAGTTGTTATTTCTACCAAAAGAAGGGCCTTATTATTATAAACAATTTAAAAGAAGACAATTTTACTCCAAAACTTCAAACTTAATCGGAAAATGTATCTTTCTAGCTAAAACAGCATTTTGAGCCACTGTGCATTTTTCACTAATACATATATATTCCCGGCTTCCCGGCTTCCCGGCTTCCGTTGCTTAGGACCATCCTGCAGGGACTTTTTTATGCAGTAAACTGTTGCTAAATGGCACCCTACCACCTTGGCAATCTCTTTCGGCTTCTTCTGGGCGAGCAACAAACTGATGATCACTTCTTTCGCGAACATTTTGACGAATTTGTAATAAAACAAATAGCATGTTTGGATGCAGCACTTGAAAGTAAATATAAACAAATACACTTTCGACATAAATTAGTAACTAGCTGCACGAATTAACCCAATACTCAAGTTTGAACATTTTCGCATCATTTTCTACCGTAATGGCACGACTACTTTCAGCATGTCAGCCATTTGGGGGTCACATTTAGGGGATCAGTGATTTGCGGGAAAACTATTCAACACTTAGGTTATTATTAATAGCAACATTCCCATTCCTGTATATCATTCGTATTTATAATAGTAAAGATTTATTAATTCTATGACATTAATTTCTTCACATCAACAAGGAGTCTTACGTCAACTTTTCAGTAATGCCACTGACATGATTCACTCTATCTTTTTATTATGAAGAGCAAACAAGTTATATGGTTGTTTAATTTTGTCTAGTTTTCCAATAACAATCGTTTTTTTTTTTTTTTTTACAAAAAAGACCGTGCGTAGCGTAGTTGCTACTCCGTTATCGATCAGAACTAGTGTAATTGCACAGAGAACCACATAGATGGAGCTTGGGAGTAGGCTTTGCTTCTTCAATGTACAAGTTCACTAATTCTATTTATAGATCAGTACCGGCGCCGGCCACGTCCTCACGGTCTTTGGGGAGGGGGAAGGATGATTAGTTTTGACAATCGTTGGATAGAGACCGTTGTTTACCTCTGCGTCTCCACAATTGTCAAGGGAAGGATAGATTTGTGTAAGTGAGGCAGGTTTATTTATAGATCATGGATTTCACTGTGGTAAGTGATGCGATCAATGAAAGCGCAGTAGACTGCTTTTTATTCTAAATCTAGTGGTGATAGAAAGAGGCAAGTGACAAATGACAAGGAAGGGGACGGGCCTGGGATTGAACTCCCGACCATCTGCTCAGTAAGCAGAACGGATAACCACTGAGCTATCCAGCCACGTCAGTAGTTTTCCAATAACAATCGTTTAACTAATAAACTCGTAAAAGTTTTAAAAAAAAGTGTATTTATAAAAAAGAGAAATGCTGTTGCAAAAATTTTGCACTTTTTGCTAATTTAGCACACTATTAAGGCTTGATCGCGACAAAATCTGGACAGATTAAATTTGGAACAAAACCAATTTGCTGTTAGTGTGAAGGGGTCGTGGTCACCCTATGATTAGAGATGTGAATCGGCAATGCTCATACATGATCGGAAAGATAGTAGGAGCATGGACAGCCGTCCGAGTCAGAGCACCACATCATTCGACACCGTCACTCGACCTCTTTCACATCCCGACCGTTGCCGCGAACGGAAGTCTCCGCATTAGGTGAGTAATCCTTGACATACAGAGCGGTCTCCACCAGCGAATACCCAGGTTTTACAGTTAGTTCAATCCAAGATGCATTTTTTATTCATTTAATTGTGTATTATTAGTCATCTGAAAACTAATTACAGTTACTCAATTAGGCTGCATGAAAAAACTACGAATTTAGAGTTTCCTCCAGCCATTAGGATCTGTGCAGACTTCTCTGAAACGATTTAGCTACTTATGTCCAAGATTTTCGAATTTTTTCTATAGTTATAGTATGTTGTTGGCATTCGCATAACATCCCGAGCAGGACACAACAACATATGAATACCTAATTTTGATCTTGATAACTAGCTTTGATATAAAAGATCTCAGATTAAGAGGTAAAATACCTGAGCAAAATACCTAAGAATTGCAAGTAATATATCTTTCGAATAGCAAAACTTGTTATTTTGGATACCTGGGGATACCTTAGAGGTACTATCTTGGTATTGTCTTACCTCAATTTGGTATTCGCATATCATTGTGTGAACAACTTTATGGTATTATCCTCAGGTATTTTACCTCTTAATCTGAGCTCCTAAATACCAAGACCAATTATCAAGTTATTCGCTCCTGCTTGGGAATCTCTTCTTTAGGCATTCTTCACAAGATATTTCCTTGTTTACCGTTTCGGTAGTGATGAAGTTTTGGCTTGCTCGACAACATCTGCATATTGCCTTCCAAACCTAATATTTTTTGGGACTTGGCACATAAGTTTCTACGCCCATTGTCACGCAGGAAAACTTCGTCAAATGTTTGCAATACAATTTATGAGCCCGGGTGTTAGCCGTCACATTCTGTTTTTTCATTACGGTTCGGTACAGTTTTCACCTTGAACGATTTCATATCTTGCCGGTGCCTGGAAGGTTGCACAAAAGTTGGGGACTTTTTTTGTTTTCCTAGCCACAGTACGTACCGAAAGATCTAGTCTCTTCTGCAATATTTGCTTCACCTTCGCGTGCTTCCTGAAATCCGTTCTTGTTTCGCTCCCAGCCTTCCTGGCTGTTGTCAAACGTGTATCGAAAGATTTGAGAACGTTATGGACAGTACTTGCAGGAAAATCAACTGATAGATCCGGATTTTCATTGCGACCACACACAATTGCTTTTCGAACTTGCTCTTTTTTCGACGCCATGTTCGATCTAAAAGCTTGTAGTATCACCAAGAGTTAATTTTACACCATAAACAGACATACGTTCATCAGTCCGCGAAATATTTCACTCATTGATGAAGTATTTCCAGAGATATACGTATTTAGGGGTGTCCAGATTTTTTCACGAACAAGCCTTAACAAGATGAAGTTTTTTTTTATTTGTACTTAAAGCACACTCATTCAAGCTTGAATCTCAGCGTGTGTCCATAGCCGGAAAAGGAATCACCAAATAACAATAAGCAACTACCAGCACGCAAATCTGTCAGTTTTGTTGCCGCTATGTGGTATCTCATTGCACGTCAATACATCGTGCCAATATCGGGTGGCGTGTGGGAAACGTCGGCATGATATTTTTATATACTTCCAGATGCCGCAACTTCACCACATCAATGGGCAATTCGACTAAGTGAACTACGCGGCGTTATTGAACGATCGATTGCTAACACTAACGCTTGAAATCGATTTGAAAATTTACAAAACCTTATCGATTATTTATGTTCTTGCTTAAACGTCTGTCTGTGGTTAAACGTTTGCTTTTCGTATGAGTTCCCTTTTGATCTTTTGACGTTTTGACAACACCAAAAAGGTGTGCCAAAATCTTCAACATTAAACCGGATAATTTACGCACCAATCGCACTTCCCCCGAAAGTCCCGTTTGCCTGACACTGAATGAATGCTAATGGTTCGTGGCCAGAAATAATCTTCATTTGTTACTTTCCAGCGGAACGCACCGATCGACCAACCAAGGTGCAAAGTAACCGTGTTGATTCCCTTATTTTCTTATCTCCCACCCGAGCGCTACACCTCTCCGACCGTCCAGATTGTCGAGATTGTGGACCTGCGCGCCCTCACTTGAAACCGTTTTCAATCAAAATAAACACTCGACATTTTGAACGCCACACGCGGGGCCCGAAATCCATTATATTTCTGGAGAAAAGCAATGCCTCATCGTCGTCGTCGTCGTCGTCGTCGTCATTGTCGGCATCGCCCCACCGTGGACACCCAAAATCCTCTCCCGCACTTGGTCACCGTGGATTGCGGTCGTCGGATAAAATATGGATGATACGCTCTCCGCTTCTGCCACGGCTGCCACTTACCATGTATGGCCGACTTCATTTGAATAAAATAAATAGATTTGAATTGTACTCCTCGATCAATGCAGTCTTTGTGTTTGGCAAAGTTTATTGTTCTTTCTTCCCAGGAAGGCTTGAGGTGTAAATATTTGGGTGGGTGTTTTGATGGATTAAACCGAATTCAGCGGGCTTGGGCTTGGTATTTGGGAATTTAGATCACGAGACATTGTGCGATGAGCGAGCATGTTTGGTGGAGAATGGCTAATTTTGGTCTTCGAAATGCAAACTAAGTTCATTTTTCAAGAGGCATTAGAGGACAATGATAGAATTCTTGAATGTTATTCTCAAAATTACTAACTTAAATCATATATTGCCATTGTACTGTATTATTCGTCTTTCTGCACATCTAATCAAAAGTTGAAAGCAAAGGAAATTACTGACATTACATTAGCCGGAAATGCTAACTTACCAAATTTTCAATATAAACAATTGTGCAGTCCTAAGTCATTAATCACACTGAAATAATAATGGTCCTAGTGTTATTTCATTCTATTCGATCGCCAAACCTCATTAATTCGTGTAAACACCCCGTTTTTCAATTAGCAGTATTTCAGCGACCACAAGCCGCTCTTCCGCCACCGTTAACTAAGTGCACTAAATCAATAATCGGCCGGGACACGGCAGGTTACAACGACTTTCAGCTCGGGACATAATTCATCCCAGCAGGAAGCAAGATCGCAGCATCCAACGAAACTCTTTTTGGCGGGGGAAACTCCACGTCAGCGAACAACTACAACAAAAACGTCCGTCGTGCGTTCCTCCTACTCCTACTGGCACCAAGCCGCGAGAACTCGAACTGACCACGTGATCAAATTAACTCCTGCTTCGACTTCGACAAGCGCACTTCCATCGTCGCCGCGTCTGTTGAAGTGGTGATAATTTAATGCCGTTCGATGCAGCCGATGAGCCGAAAGGTACTCGACGACAACGCATCCAACCGGAACGGTCTTCAAACGGCATGATAACAAACACTTTACACCCCCAAAGGCGATGCGACGGAACTTGCTCACTGGTTGTCGCTGTCGGATCGACCGGATGATAAGCGGGCGATGCTGGAGACCACTAATTACGGATGCCAATGAGCGGTCATGGCCTGTGGGGGAGACGATGCACCGAAGGAGAAAATTGACAGCGTTTGACAGGACGTCCCAGGGAGAGTGCGGTTCGCTCTAACGTAGGAGTAAATTATGCAAATCAGAATAATGAATTACGCTTATCTGATTTCTGTTCGGATGATTTGAAGCAAATTTGTTTCGCGAGGGCGGTTGCTTCGATTGACCAACTGTGAACAAATGTAAGTTATTTTAACCTGGATGGTAAGATGACAAGGAAAAGGAGGTGGGTCTAAACAATCTTACTGATTAATAACACTTGTTTACAAAATTAAATATAAAGTGTAAACTTGAATGGTTGACCAACGATTCTAATGCAAAATCCTGCGTTGAATTCAATGCCGTGATCAGAAAAAATTTATGCAGAGCCACTTTTGAGATATACACAAAATTGAATTTTTCGAATTTTGGACAAAAGAACGTTTACTAAAATGTTAATATCTTTGGATACAGTGCATCAATTTCAAATATATGTTTTATTTTCATCATAAATAAATTTACTATCGCTAAATAAATCTAAAATATCGCTATCGCTAAAATATCGGCTAAATAAATTTACTATCGTTCACTTAAACACTCTGTCCTGATTCAAAAAAAAAAAGGTTTTGGAGTTATTGAAAAATTTATTGCATTTTTGTTTTATTGTTCTGTAAATTTTACTTAAAAATCTCGTTTAAATCAACATTGACAACAATAAGATAACATGATTTAAAAAAATCATACTCTAATTGAAACTTAAAACCAGTTAATAACAGAAAAAAATTAGTCTTTAGTGGATGAAATCGGTTGAAAATTGTCGAAGTTATGAGTATTTTTGTAAACACTAAAAAATGTTACTGAAACACAAAAGCTTTAGAGTTTCACTACTAGGTGTCGTTGTCAGCATCCAAACATTTCATGTAAAGTTTTCATGGGAAATTCTTTTTTCTACCAATCAATTTGATTGTGGCAAATCAGGATTAAAAGCCGAGTTGATACAAAAAAAAAATCGTGTATTTTTCAAAATGGTTGAGAATCGAATGACTTAGTCTTCCATGTTCCAGACTTGTTTTTCGAATCAGAATCCAACAAAAGTAACCCATCATTGCTTCATCCCAAAACCCTTGATAACGACGTTCCATTATCTTCATTTGTTGGTGAAAACGTTGCTCATCACTTTTCCGGAAAAAAAATCCAAATGAGAATGGAGGAACTGTATCTTCAAAGACATATTCACACCTGTGTTCAGTGAAATAAAAGAATATGATATAAGTCATAACAAACCATAACAACAAACAAATTATTTTTAATTTATACCTGTTCTCTTTGCGGCAATTTATCGACGGTTTCCTCATAATTTGGACTTTCCAAAAAAAATGTATAACACGCTGGAACGATTTCCACGCTTCTTCCTCATCTCAAAACTGTCAAAACTGTGTTAAATCCGGAATCATTGAGTAGATTTTTGTTTTGTGGGCCAACAAATATACCTTTTTTATCTGTGCGTCAGATAAATTTGGAAATACTGTTTTCAAGTACTGAAATGCTGGCCCTTCTTTTTGCAAAGCTGAGACGAAATTTTTGAATAGCCTAAGCTTTATATGTAGTGGTGGAAGTCAGAGATGGCATTTCGCACTAATGTTACGCCGGCGCGTGAGATTTGTACCTTCACAGAGGATACAACCATAACTCACCGCAGATAAAGCAAAGTACTCTTTTATGCGGTGATAAATAGACAGAGTGAAAGTGTGCGCCAGATGGGATTGCTTGGAGTGAGTGAATCATTCTCTCTTTTGAACGATCGCTCTCACGTGCTCTCATCTGTATTCGCCCACGTGCTCTCGCCTGCGATCACTGCCGCGTACACTTGAGTGAGGACGCACCAGTGCTCTTTCTGTGATTCGCTGGTGCGATTGAAAGAAAAAAAGGAAGCGGGAAGAAACATTATTCTTTCTTCCTTTGTTATGTAGAGTCAAAGCGAATTTGTAATCACTGCTGTGTATTATCAGAAGAGCCCACGCCAATGAGTTCACTGGGGCGCACGGGTCAGGGAAATCAACTGCATTCGCTTCTGTGAATTTGAGAGCTCTTCTTCTCAGTCTAGTGCGATCAAGTGTAGTGTGAATAAAAACCATTTTTTCCACTCACATGCGCTACCCGCATGCAAACACGGGGGTGAATATAAACAAGAGAGAAGAGCTCCCGTTGAGGTAGGAAGAGTGTGTGCAAAATTTAAAATCTCTCTCTACCACATTGAGGATATGGACATGACTGGTGGGGAAGTATTATGTAGTGTATTTTCACGACGAGATCATTTTTTACATTTTCTTTACCAACTGTGAAATTATACCGTTTTGGCCAATCATTTCGAGCGTAGTGTTCCTTACGACCTCGACTGTCCATTTTGCACAAAAAACAAGTATATTTTGTGTATTTCTGTTGAAATCCAGTCAACGTGGCAACAATTTTAAAATCGGAATAAATTTTTCAATTGTATAGATTGTAATTTATCAAATTGAGCACAACAGCCATTAGTTCATACGTCTCCTTCAAATTAAGAAAGGTTTCTCATTTACTTGATGTAGTAGAACGGCTTTAAAACTAAACTTGCTGCTATCGATGATTAAACGCCATTCAGCTGGATCATATGGCTCACAAAACTCTTTAAACAAGCCTTTTACGTCATTGCAACAACATGCTTTGTCCTTTGTAGATTAATTTCATGTGACGGTGTCAAATTTCTTGTGACGGTTTCTGTGACAAGAAAATTGTATCTCCTTGTTCAGCATGTTGTGTTCTTTCAAGCGTGATGCCAGCAGTGCAGATTTCTTCTTCGATAAGTCTAGGTCTCGCACCAAATCATTGAATTCGGATTGTGATTTTGTTTTTTTTTTTCAATTTCAACTTGAATTCCTCCTCGCTGTTTGTAACGGTTGATTCAATAGAAGGCGTTCGTTTCCACTTTGGATAAACAGGATACGGGACTTAACTTGAATGTGGAACAGGTTTTGTCATAGAAGCCACTTGTGGATACTCACCTGTTATGTGACATCCTTGTTGCTTAACTTTTGCAAAGTAGAGATAACAATCCGTTGCATGACAGAACGGTCGACGCCATATGGTGTGCTTGTCAAAGGATATTTAGCAATATGTGTATGTAAGATAATGTCGATCAGCAAAGTACTACCCAGACAACCAAAATGCACGTATATTGAAAGTTGTTTTATGATTTACAAACATATATGTAAGTGAACAAATCGTATAGAATGCAAAAGTATGGCTTATACCTGCAAAAGTGGAGGCCATATACGTGCAAATTCCATTGTTTCCTAAAACGAGTTGATTTGATATCGTATGCGATTGAATATGTAATAAGAAATTCGAATTAAAAAGGTTTGCGATGTATATCCGATTTTGTTTTGCAACCCAAAGCTACAGGGATCTAGAGAGAATCTCCTTCCAGAAACAAGTTCGCATAAACCACACCAAAACCGAGCCCTTGCCTAGTTAAAAGTCCCATTAGATGGGGAGAAGAGCCCGCTCTTTATTCACGAAATGTTAAAAACAGGAAGTTAGCAGTCCCACTCTTCCTATCCAAATCGCTTCAATCAGGTTAACACTCGATGAACCCTCCCTTTATGCCAACATATGATGTTACATGAATGTATGAAAAATTCAGAGAAATTAATATGATTTTCTCACCTTGATTTTGAAGTCATCTTACCACGAAGCTTGCGTTAGCTTGTTTGGCTAAAAGTTAAATTTGTTAGGGTTTCTCGTGCCTCACTTACTTCTTAACCTTCCTTTGATGTAGGGTCCATATTATCGTCTCGATGTTTCTGCTTTTGAAGAGCTGACTTTGGTAACGCATATCGAGACTCACAATGTGTCATAAGACACCGCTCACGGCCATAATATAGAGAAGAAAACAGGAGAAAAAAGAGAATTAGTATCTGGTAAGTTGCTATGCGCATGTGTGATTTCCAAGGTGATATTGTCACAACGGCCGTTCAGAATGGTTCAACGGATGCATATGAGAGATCATCTCCAATGAGTTTCCACTCGTTTACTCAGAAGACAAGAACCATTTTACTACGTGCTACATTTGGAAATATCAGGACAATAATCCCCCACCGCATCTTCAAGTGGTCATTACAAGCGCCCATACTCCTTTCTGAACCGAAGGGCAGGGTCCAAAAAATTTGCGGCAAACATACTTTTGCATATAAAAACTAATAAATGATACATTACAAACTTAAAATCGTTCCACAAAAAACGCATTCATGACCCGTAAAACTCTGGTCAATATCCGTAATAAAATGGATATGATCCATAAAATTTATCAATGTGATCCATAATTTATTCAAAATTTAGCAATAAAATGTCAAAAAAGTACCGTTATATATCTAGGGTATGAGCAATGAAATTGTATGGATTACCCATAAACATATAGCGAATGTTCCATAAAAGGTTTAATATCATTCCTTATAGTTGTAAAATTGATTCACAGAATGTAACATTTGTGCACTAAAATACGTGCACGTGATTCATAAATTATTGAAAATGTTCCATAAATAAATTGTCTATGATCCATAAAACAATGAATAATAATCTATAATCTCATATAAATGATCCATCATCATCATCTGTTAGTTTGTATCAAGAAATGTAACACAACTCTTTTTATAAAGTCAGAAACTTTCGAGGGATATGGATTTAATGTTGGTCTATCAGCACCAAATTGGGTCTATTTATGGATGCAACTTCGTCCCATTAGATCGATTTTTTATTAAATGTAGTCTTTGTACGGTTTTTCTAATTTTATGATTTAAAGCATTTGAAGCTGTATTCGATATACTTATTACAACATTTCACAAAACAAACTGAAGTAAAACTGCCTCGAAACACTTAAAGGAAGGTTTGTTATTTGGTTTATCAGCCATTCAATAATGAAAACATTATAATTCACTATACAATGATTTTGTTCCTTCTGTTTGTGTTTAAATGAGTCACTAGAATATAATCAACCACAAACTCAAGCATTTCCACTTGAAATTTTACCAATATAAACGTTTTTAATACGTTATTGATACAACAGACCATAGTTGGGAACATACAAAAAAATATGTCCCCAACATTGGGTCTACGATTTTCTTGTAAAATCATTGTTATTTTAACTATGTGAGCAGCTAGTTTGTAACGTGTAACTATTTTCTGCACATTCAGACTGCATTGTTTGCTTTATCGGTTCAATTAATCAAAATTAGATCACTTGAAGATCGTGTAGATCATCTGTTCAGATTAACGATTGAAATCAAGATGCCACGAAAGTTCAAGTATTTGAAAATTACGCGGAAGTGAACAACTATAAGTTGATTAATATTGTCTCAATTGCTACGGATTACATCGGTCCTCATGATAGCAACATGATTTTGGTGATTATCGGTGATTATGGTGATTATTGACACATTCAGTACATAGGCCGAATGAAGGAGCTAGGCTAACATTACATCCCCTTACCCTATTCGAACATATTCAATGAAGGGCATTCATTGGAAGACCAACAGACATTATAAGATAATCTTGGGGTATTCATTCAAAACAAACTAACTTAACTTTGTATAACCCATGAAGTTACTGCTACAATTGTAGACCTTATGTTTTGAAGTACTAAAACTAACAAGATTATCCTATGATGTCAGTTTTTATTGACTTGAATTTCCCAAGACAATCTGATAAAGACTGGTGATCTTACAGAAGATTCACTGAATGTTTCTGAATGCATATCACCTTTCATAGGTTATAAAGCAACTGTTACGACTGCAGACCCTAACTTTTAAACTCATGGGCAGTTTTGGTGACCTAAACCATCCCAAGATATCTCATTATATCTGTTTACCGTCCAGAAGACTCACTTAACTTGGTCAAATACAAATTGTTACTTTGTTTGGTCCAGAAAGCGACAGTTACAGCTGTAGATTTTATGTTTTGAATTCAAGGATAGTTTGAATAACCTAGAAGATTATTTCATAGTGTCTGTTGGCCTTCCAAGATATTCAATGAATATGTTTCAATACACAGCGTAGCTTTGCATGGCCCAGAAAGCTTTTGTTGCAACTGTAGGTCCTATAATCTAATCTCAAGGATAGTTTGGATGACCCACAGCATCTCATATTGCTTTATAATGTTTGTTGACCTTTAAGAATAATAATTGAATATGTTTGAATATCTATTGCAACTTTGTATTGCCTAAAAATAACTTCTACAACTGTAAATCTTAAACTATGAACGCCAGGACAGTTTGGATGACCTAGAGGATTAGAAACTTATAAAAGATTGACTGTCGACCTTCCAAACGATTCATTGAGTATGTTTGAACACATATAGTTACCTTATATAGCCCAAAAAGCTACTGTTACAACTGTAGATCTTATGTTTTGAACTTAAGGACAGTTTGGATGACCAAGAATATACCAAGATTGCCGCATTACGTCTGTTGACCGTCTAGACTATTCAATGAATATTGTTAAATACATATTGTTCCTTTGCATACTCCAGAAACCTACTGCTACTACTGTTGATCTCAAGTTTTAAACTCAAGGACAGTTTGGATGACCTGGAACATCACAAAATCATCGAGTAATGACTGTTGACCTTTCAAAAGGTTTATTTAATTTGTATAGATACATATCATAATCTTATATAGCCCTGAACGCTACTGTTGCAACTGTAGATCTGAAGTTCTGAACTCAAGTGCATCTCGGATAACGTAGAACATCCCAGAAAGATACAAACATATTTAACGTGTATCACCGAAAAATTGTTCTAAAAGAACGCATTTTACTATTCACAAGGCATTTATTTTTTCTTCCTGTACTTCTTCATGTTCAGGATGTTCTATATCGTCAATCAGATCTGAAACTTAAAAAAAAAGGTTTTATTTTTATATTTGTAAGATAGAAGAATTGATGGAGAACAAATTTGCCGAAGACAGAGTACACCTTTATTCAGTCTGTGATTTTATTCAGCCATTTTCTTTTTGAAGTCACGTATGATCCCTAAGGCCTGAAGGGGTTAATATACTTTATAAGACAAGACTTGACATTTATGATCTTTGCAATAGTATAAGCATGAGCATGATTGACCGCTCGAGGTTGCTACTCCGTTGTTGCCAGATCAGCTGTTATTACACAAAGAACCAAAAGATGATGCTTAGGACTAGCATGCATCCTCAATGTGTAAAACTGGTGATCCCAAACTAAGGCATTACCGGCGCCGGCCTCGCCCGAATGCAGGTCAACTAGGGAATGGGTAGGAATATGTTGACGTGATACTCGCTTTATTGGAAGCCGAGAATACCTCTGCACTTCCACGAGAAATCACTGGGAAGTTGGATAAAATGGTTGGGTTGGCAGCGGGGTCCGTTTTGGTGTGCTGAATTCAACTGACGTCGGCAGCGAATAAAATATTTAACTATGTTCCCGATTTATTCTCTGTACAGAGATGCACATTAAAGCTATTCAAACTTTGGCACCGGTTTAAACCAACAGTAATGATGCTGTTGGGGCCACTCACAAGTGTGGGTGGTTTATTTCAATGGAATACAAAAATAAGTTAAAACACCGAGTTTGAGAACCGATTTAAACCAACAGAAGGAATGGAATACAAGAATAAGTTAAAACACCGAGTTTGAAAACCGATTTAAACCAACAGTAGGGATGCTGTTGGGGCCACTCACAAGTGTGAATGGATTATTCCAGCAGAATACAAAAGTATGTTAAAACACTGAGTTTGAGAACCGATTTAAACCAACAGTATGGATGCTTTAGGGGTCACTCACAAGTGTGGGTGGTTTATTTCAATGGAATACAAGAACACGTTAAGAACATCGAGTTTGAGGACCGATTTAAACCAACAGTAAGAATGCTGTTGGGGCCACTCACAATGGATTATTTCAGCAGAATACAAAAGTATGTTAAAACACGATCGTAGTGTGTTTATTTATTTTTAATTTTATTTCAAGTTTTCATTAATCTGTGGTCTTTAAACGACTCTACAAGTGTAGAAAAGTGAAGACTTTCCTCAATGGACAAGACAGCCGTTACGTTTATTTTTCTCCGGAGTGAATAAACTAGCTTCTTTGTTGTGTTTTTGGGTATATTTTTACTGATTCGGTTGTAGAAGAAAATCAGCGGCTTGTGCTCCACTGCGAGGCTTCCGGCGGTTTTGGGAACGAAACGTTATTTGACGCAAAACCAAAATTCATACGGCTATGCGACAGAAGGGCTATGAATTAAGCAACTGATCTGAGAAGCAATCGGACCGATTTTAGATGATAATCGCAGTGGCTACGATTTGGGACGTCTTTGAAATCTGGGTGAGCTCTTTCCTTTTATACCTTTGTATATCATTGCCAATTTCACTTATTACGTAGAGCTGAATTCGTACACTGCATTAGCTGACACTTATCATGTTGTCGAGTTAATTCGTTTGAAAATTTTGTTTTTAGAGCTGCGGCCGCTGATATCTATTATTCTCGGTTATTTTGATTCAAATTTTCACATTAGTAGTATTAACAGTGATAAACTATCAAGTTTAATAAAAGGTTAACTATTAGGTACATTTCCTTACAATCAACAATCAATAATTTTTGTAACCTGTTAACATTGTAGTCGACATTTAATTGCAATATTTGACAGTTGGTGAATTGTTTGGACGCTTTTAACTTTCAGTCGGCGCTCACTAATCTAAATCCAAACAGAAGTAGTGATGTGGGCGAGTGAGGTATGTGTGAGTGTGTGTGTGTGTGTGATGGGGGGAGGGGGGGAACATATGATTTTGGGTCGGTGCTTTCTTCTTTCTTTTCAGAGAGCGAGTAATGGCGCTATAACCATAAGCCATAAGGAGCTAGGACTTTAGTTAATGCTAAAGTCCGAACCGTTTGAAGATAAATGGAGCATCACTTAACCCTCTTAGACTAGATGCTCCCAACGACCATTTTTGAATACATTTTTGTTCTGTGCACCAAACAGGGCATTCTGTTCAACTATTCTCTCCGACTATTCATTTCCTTTTTCCTTTGATATCTACTGAAGGCTACGTGGGTTCCCCGTGTCTTCTTAAGGTAGATACCAAATCCTCCCTATCACCAACGGTTGCATGGACGTGGCCAGGTGAGCGATCGAGGAGTGTTTTCGTGGTGATTGTTGCGTGAAGAAACGTATCAGAAACTGGTTACGTTTCATGGTGGCATGCAATGTCTTCAACGAATTATTCCTCATCGTAGCTCCATCCACGAGGTGTGCAACCGTCAATGCTAATGCTAATGCTAATGCTAATACAAAAGTATGTTAAAACACCGAGTTTGAGGACCGATTTAAACCAACAGTAGGGATGCTGTTGGAGCCACTCACAAGTGTGAGTGATTTATTTCAATGGAGTACAAGAATACCTTAAATACATCGAGTGTGGGTGGTTTATTTCAATGGGAATACAAGAATAAGTTAAAACACCGAGTTTGAAAACCGATTGCAAACCAAA
>JASCZW010011084.1:12500-33476 GCA_034211315.2 Aedes japonicus | reverse complement strand
GTTTAATGACACACGAAACCAGGTCTGCAAAGTTACTGCGAATTAATAGAATGACGACACACAGATCATAATACTTGTTGATGGAAAACAGATTATCCACTGAAATTTCAAAATTCAACTAAAATGGCTCGACATTCGAGACGGATATGTTATGTAAAATGTTTGAATCTGAATAAAAATATAAAATAAATAGTCGTTAGAACACACATCATAAAAACAATATAGCTGATTATCTTTAACAAATTGAGGTTCAATTATTATCTTGACAGACATTTTATTAAAATAAGAAGTAATAATCTTCTATTAATAAAAAATTAAAATCGATCCAGTGGTCTGTAGTTATGATTTTCAAACCTGAAAATGTCGATCTTTCTGGTACCCTATTATCGAAATACGGTCACTCCAAATAAAATAAAATACGGGTCTTATTATTTTCGATGAAGAATATAACAAGGATTTTGAGTAAAATCGACAATTTTTTTCAATTTATTTCTTTCCCGTGGAATTTGCATATATATATATATATATATATATATATATATATATATATATATATATATATATATATATATATATATATATATATAAATATATATATATAAATATATATAAATATATATAAATATATATATATATATATATATATATATATATATATATATATATATATATATATATACATATATATATATTATATAAATACATATAGAATAACGACGCGATGGGCTTCATTAAAACGCAGACATGACGAAACACGTTCTGACACGTCAGGCAGTGAGCTGCGTCAAAAACCGGGGAAAGAGTGTTCCTTTCTGGGAGCTTGTCCACGTAACTTTCTTCTGCTCCCGAAAAGGGCGGATTGCCCCATTAACTCTGGCCAAGGCACACCCTGGTCAGCAGGAACATCAATTTCCGTCAAGGGATTGCTGAGGCCGTCAGACATTAAAACACTTACTTTAGTACTCGCATTTCGTTTATTATACTTCGATCTCATTTAACAAGGCCGATAATATAATTGCTCTCTGTGCCGCTTTATAGCGTCAAATGCTGTTTTGCTCTTTTCAATTTGAATATCGTCGTGAATACTAGTCAGTTACGATAGATGTATGAAACTACGGATCTTGCAATGGTGTAGTATGCAATGCACTACTTATTGACTGCTGTAAGATGTCGTCTGTTGCCCAAGGAATAACACATATATATATATATATATATATATATATATATATATATATATATATATATATATATATATATATATATATATATATATATATATATATATATATATATATATATATATATATATATATATAAATAAATATATATATATATATATATATATATATATATATATATATATATATATATATATATATATATATATATATATATATATATATATATATATATATATATATATATATATATATATTTATATATTAGTTAGTATAAGTAAGTTTTAAAATACATTTATTTTTCAACTATTTTACTTATTCATAAAATAAAATCTAGAACATTAATGGGGGATTGAATATTCTATTAATAATTTACTGCTGGAATAAGAGAGTTGGCCATGTGGCTGCAGTATTTATGCGCTTTCTGCTCATTGCAATTCTTCGATGCACGCTGGTTGACTGTTGATGGGCGTGGTGATAATATGCCTGCGTAGGTATTACGATGTTGCCATGTGGAATTATGCTCACGAGCGATAAATTACCATGCTAACTCCCGGCGAGTTACCCTTGAGTTTGCCTTCAGGATTTCAACACAGCCTTTGGTTTGATGATTTAAACGACTTCATGATGTACTGAAGTCCCATGATCTATTGACGTCTGCAAGAAAGAATATGAATGATAAGCGAAGAACAGATTGCCAGGTTAAAGATAGTCCTCCGAATAGGCTCCATCAGTCGTCGTGGTCTAGATAAATACGTTGAATTTGCCTTCGGTCATCACGTCCGGCCACACCTTCAATGTCGCGGTTATCCTGTAGTTGATTGGTTCATGACAAGGCCAGAAATGCAACCTCAGAGCGAACTGCGGTTCCTCCAGTATCTGTTGATGCGAATTGTTTCCAGGTTCAAGAACGTTGCGCAGCGTATCTGAGAACGATATTACATTCTCAACGGTCTATCGTCTGACCGCGACCATCTATTTCCAATCTGTCTTGTTGCCATTATCAGTACTGATTCTCATAAACTCTACTTCAGCATGCGTCACTTGCCATACAGCGTCCCAATTCTGCCATGGCAGATGCAATATCCTGAAATTCTCGACGAGTGCTCTGCCGATGTAGTCCGGTCTGGAGTATGATCCGCTCTGACGACAACTGATTTGCCCCAATCATCGACCAAGGGATACTAAAATCGAACATGTCCGACTCACTTCAGTTGCGGCGTAGAATACATACAGCGCATCTTGTCATTGCTCATCTGGCAAGCCATGCATGTTGCGATTATCCGGAAAATCCACTGCGGATCTGGTCTTTGCAGTATCTCCCACGGTAGATTGACTTTATCGGAAAGTATCTCATTTATCATTACATTGCCTTCGAAAGTAATATCGCATCCCGCCGCCCAGCAGAATCTAATAACGTTCGCGTTCAGATCGCTTCATTGTAGCCCAATCGTTGAGAGTTATCTGCTGATGTAGTTCTCGCTATTTTATTGATTGCGTTTGTTAGTTGCCGAATTTTCTGACCCACTGCTCGTTGACCGCGTATTGATTGGTTGCTCATTTATGAGTTGGTTCAACGTTGCATTGATACTGAGTTATTCGACGGCATCCACTCAATTTCCGCGATACGTCCCATCCCGATTTCCCATGGTAATCTGTATATCCAGGTTTAATCTGATAGTTGCTATAAATGTCTCTTAATTTATTGCCTATATGTCTTGAGAAAATCGTTATCAGATTTTCCATAAGCAATATTAGTTAACGTCTGGATATTCTAGATCAGCTAAATTAATAGGGGCGAACAATTCTGTAGTGCCTTGCCTAATTTGCATCTGCTAGTTTTATCGCTAATATAGGTTGTCGTTAAGATTTGTAAGGTTCTGGCAGTTGATTCCTATCATCGATATAATTATTCTTATTGTACTGTATCCATCTGAAAGTGTAGGAAAATATGTATCTAGCGGTTTATTCCATGGTTTGTATAATATTTATCGATTTAATTTTTGTTTTAGTTTCACTTTGACTAAAGGAATTGTTTTCATTAAAGGTTATATGAGATTTCCTGAAAGCAATTTGATTGTTTTCGTCACCTCTCGTGAAGTTTTTTTCTTCCGGTTTTTACTGTGTTCGAATGTTCTGTATGTGTTTTCAAGGTTCATGATTGAAACTAAAAGAAAGCGTTTTGTGAATTTCGATAAATGATTTAATGATGTTTTGATTTGGCTCTGTCTAGTAGGATATCTTCTAAAATGAATATATTGCATTTGTATTTTTACTTTATTTTCAACGTTCCATTTTGTTTTTATTCCTTTCTAACATTTTCTTTTCGATTATGGTTCGTCAGTTACCTCGCCACTCTAGATTCAGATCAATTTTCTTTCAGTTGCTTTCTTTGACGTAACGGTTACTGCCTATCTTTAATTCTCTGGGGATTTTCGCGTTATTATATTCTTGTCATGTTAGTCTTGTTTTTTTCAGATGATTTTACTTTGCGGTCATATTTTGAGCAGCTTCAGAAATCGTCTGTGGATGAATTTCTTCCGATTGAATATTGTTTCTCTCATTCGGTTTGAAGGAAGTGGCTGAGTGTGTTTGCCTGTTTATAGAGAGTACACGAGTACTTCTGGCCATTTGCCCGTGGGAACCTGTGTCATTTGCATTGTTCACTGATGATACACAATTTTCGCAATCCGTCCATTAGACTAGATGATGCAAACAAGCTACTGGATCTCCAAGTCTGGGCTGAGAAAAACTTGAATGAAGTTTCAGAATGCGATTTTAGTTCCAAAATGCAGGAAATATTGTGGATTGTATATTGTCAATCACGTTTGGCTTCTGGAATTTATTATGTAGAGGTGTTTGGAGACGGCATTAACGTTAATAGTTGTGTTTATTCCATGCTAAAATGCCATGATAGCATTGTTTGATGTCATGAGCTTAATATTATAAGGTTCTTCTTCGTATATGTACGGCAGGGAATTTATGAATTTCGTAGCTGATCATTTTAGGAAGAATGATCGTTTCCATTTGGATTTTCATTTCCTGTATCATGATGTAGCGTTCGTACTTTAATAATTTGTCTCGTCTTCTTCTATAGTAATGTCATCTAATATATTTTGTGTAATTACAAAATGTGAGTTTGAGTTTGAAAGTGCTCTTTGTACATATCTGAATTGTTGTACATATTTTAGTTTATCGGCAGTTTGTTTTACATTATCAGGTATTTTTTAGTATCTGTTATACTTGATGATCAAATGGTATTGCGACAGATTATTGAATTTTCCGAAGTTGCAGTACTTGTTCATTGATGGCCGTAGTAAAGCTGGCTCTGAATATTAATTGGTTTCTAAAATTAGTTAATAGGTCTCTTCTAGTGAATGGGCTGTGCGACAGAGAAATGGGAAGTACCACTGTTCATTCGCTATTTGCATCGATTTTCCGGCTTCAATGCGTCAGCAACGACGTTTGTTTTGCCAGTTCTGTAACGTACTTCGTCTAGTTCAACGACCATTTCGATTTTTTGGCTGAGTTTCCTTTACCAAATTAATGGTTTATGGTCTGTTATGAGGGGTAAAATATATTTCTTGCATTGTAAATAGGTTTAAATGTTTCACCGCCTAGATATGACAATAGCTTCTTTCGTGGCAGGTTGATTTCATGTTTGTTCAAATAAAGCAGTAATTCGCGGTCTATTTCATGAATTTGAGAACAGCTCTGGCGGTTGTGTCTGCTGTTAGATAAAATGTTTGAGAAGGGGATATCTATATACTCCAGCATGAGGATTTTTTACATTTTCAAAAGCTCTATGAATTGTGGACAAGTATTACAGGTCTATTCTTTTTAACGTCATTGATTTGGTAGTTTCGGTATAGTCTTCTGATAAATTTTCTATAGACACTTAAAGAAATCCTAAAATTGTTTGATTTGCTTTCTGAAGTGGGTAATTTCAATTTTCTATTTCCTGATTTTATTGACAATTTGATACTCGGTACGATGGCCTTAAAATTCGAAATTTCATTGAAGAAATTCGCATTTATTCCAGTTGATTTTAAGATTAGCGTTCTCATCTTTCCGCTTTTCCAGTCTCAAGATGACTTTCATCTGCCAAAACAATAACGTCGACCAGATAGACGTAACATTTTCAATGAGACTCTCAGAATATCTACGTTTTGAACGTTGGTATGCTTAATCTGAATGGCATACGCAAAATTCATAGTACAAGATCATTGAATGCAGCCTTCGCCTCATCCATTTCACCCGGCGGAAACCAGATTCAGGTCAATAGCCGTGTAACATTGAGATCGTCCTAAATTATCGAGTATATCCTCTATTTCCAGGGATTGTTCGTCATCTATAGTTGTTTCCGTTACCTTCCTATAATCTATAATTCATATGAAACTTCTTTTCCTGAGTTTCGGGTCTAGACGATCCATTGAGATCATGAATCCGGAGCGCGTTATTATTCCGTTGTTTAGCATGTCCTGAATCTGTCTTAACGAATTTCTTTGTGGCAGTGGGGACGGGTAGTTTTATAGATTGGTTTAATGGCTGTTGTAATTTCCATGTTTTATTCTTATCGCTGGTAGTTTTGCCGTTCCTTTTCGATTGGTAGCATAATATCATTGTTGTTTGTTTGGTGACAAATTCAATCACTATCTTGTCACTGGGAAGAGTCATTATGTAGTTTCAACGTTTACCTTGCTGATTGAGCTTGTGGAGCGTTATCTATGGCTTTACTGTCATTGCCTTCATTCTGATAGCTGATTATGGTATTATTTTGAGCAAAATCCTGGTTACATCAAAATCAGAAAAATCTAGTTCATAATATGTTTGATGTGAATATCATAGCGCTAAAAGTTTATCTTCATGATTACTCAGATATTCAAGGTTGTTTTAACACAGAGATTTTTGTTTTAGTATTGGGACAATGAAACATTATACTTGAGTTAGTTCCAGTGTCTAACAAGAGTTTATTTTTTATATGTTTTGTACTTACATTTAATGTATGGGGAGGTAGCTTTATCGGGGATGTTCTTCGCCTCCGCCAGGTTTATTTCATTTTCTATCTGATTGTTCAGAATTGTTGATGTTCCCAAAATTTGGCCATTATGGCGTTTCTCTGGTTAAGGGCTAGCTCGCTTTTTAAATGAGGGATCAATCTCATTGGCTGTGGGGAGGGGGGGGCGAATAGCCGGTTTTTTACACTGTCTGCTGTCAAACAACGCACGTTACTTGAGACGTCTTATCGTTGGCCTTCGTCTCTACAGCATTTCTGAAAGCTCCCGACTTGCCGATTCCATTAATATCACGGCAGCGATTCTCCACTTTAACTCAGCAGCAAGTACGTAGGCAACGCCTACGTCTCAGCGGCAGGATATCCAACATATTCACGCCGCACGCAATGTTGCCGCTATGAATCCTTTCCCTCCGTTGATTTGCATCCCACGGGCGCGATATCTTCTTTGTTTGAGTGCCTTTAAGATTTGCACTATTTCATCTTTGATTAATAATTCCTTCACTTGCAGCCCTTCCAGAATTTATCTTTGGCCAAGGCCATTTCTGTAAGCAGATCCTCTGCCTATCGATGGCATAATTGTACTTTATTCCGTCAAAATTTGCCATTATTGGCCAGACATAAAATGTCCTTAGTTTTCCTTCACTTTATTGATTAATAGCTTCGTAAGTAAATTGAATAGTTCCAATTGTCTATAATTACCTAAAATAATTTACGTATTTTCTGGTGATTAAATATGCATTGAGTTGCTTGGTACGCCGTCGTAAGCTGAATGGATTCAGTGGATCAGGTATCCAAAACAAACTATCTGTAAGTGATTTGATTGCATCGAGGTGGTTGGTCGGGGTTGAATAGGCATGAAGTACGTTATCTAGTTCCGCATTTTACTGCAGTAAATCTTGCGTTTGTTGGGTTTGTTTGCATTCATTGCGCTGATTGACGGCAGTGCTATTATTCATTTGATCTTGAAAATCATTGCAGAAACGTTGATTCTCTGCGTTATTTTGTTCTGCCATTCTCTACTTCAAGATTGAGGTTGAGAAGGCTCCGTTTTTTAATTGAACGTACGAATTTTGTTCCGACTACAAGAACTGCTGCTGTCATTGTGTTTATCGTCGCTTTGCCGATTCGCGAACAGGACTTAATAGTTTGCTCATGGAAATTAAATTCAATTTGTTGTGACGACAACGTCTATCCAGGCGTTGCCGTCAAGAGGATGACGCCTATCTGGTGTTATTGCCATTCCATATCGGCGCATCTGGAAGCGCGCATCCACTCCAGTGTAAGCACAGTCAAAGAAGCGAGATTAAATTGCTCTGCACTCATTGCCTTGCGTCGAGCGCTGGTCAGAGACGCTGTCACGCGTGCGAAATGGTATGGATCTCAACTCACGAAGGGTATTGCCTGGCCAGCGATGTTTTACGCGGAATCATTTAAAGTTCCATTTCGTGAATCCACGTTCTCACTACTCCATTTTCCTTCAACTTTGATTACTGCGCCACATAAAGGGTTGTTAGTACGCTTAGTTTTCTCTTAAAATATTATCTATCTCAATCCACACTTCATAAAAATAAAATCAACAAGAGAGCTGGTCATGCGGCTGCAGGTGATTTATGTTTCTCTTCACATACGTACTTGCTGATGCACGTTGGTTGATCATTGAGTGGCGTATTACTGCGCCAGTGCGGCGGAGTTACTACGATGTTGTGTTATGCGGGAATATTTACCGAGCGATAGCTCAGCTCATAACTATATATAGCATAGCGATTCCACGAGAAAAGAATAGAGCTGAAAAGAATGTATCAGTTCCGTTAAATGTCAATATATCTGGGTTTCATGATTTCGAAATGTTGCCATTTATTTGCATATATCTCATAAAATTCAAACATCTTTACATTAACATATCAAAAATTCAAATGTTCATCGAGCTACTCAAAATTTTAACTTCAGTCCATCGATGAATACTTGAGATTTTGATATGTTATGTAACGTTTGAGTTTTATAAAATATAAAATAAATAGTCGTATTGTCGTCCAATTACTTCCTGAAAATAAAAAAATAAATGTATTGACCACGTTAGGTTTGAGTATCGTTATTTTAACAATTCCTTTTAATAAAAATAAAGAAGTAATAAATCCTTTGATTCAGAGCACCAGAAGTGATGATTTTCAAATAACCTTTGAAAAATGTCGATCTTCTGCACCTCATTGAACATGGTCACCATAAATAAAAAATTGTAAATAATAGTATGATCCATTATTTCGATGAAAATCCCATAAAAGCGACTTTGAGGTAAAACTGACAAATTTTCAACTTTATCCTTCAAGGAATCAGCTGTATTACATATATATATATATATATATATATATATATATATATATATATATATATATATATATATATATATATACATATATATTACATATATATTATTATTATTATATTCGTTGTTAACTCCATGAAAAAAGTTACAATGATCTCAGAATCCCTATAACACTGGGTGATTGTCCAACACGAAAATATACACTGTCACAAAATTTCGTTATTAGACTGATACCTTCCGCGCTAGATCAACGTACCGTGATTCGTACCCACTCTCAAAATTTATAACTCTAAATTGCCTAACGATTTTAGTCATTTCCTACATTGCATTGGCATTCCTGAATTCCAAGCAAAATACGAAAACTTGAATATATCAATTCTTGCATGAAATACAAACAAATAGTTTTCTTCTGAATTTGACTGCATATTCAACGACTCCCATTTAGCATTTCTAAATGAAAGAGCATCCACCTTACATAACATATCAAAAATTCAAGATGTTCTGCGTCGCCTTGGGAGATACACCTTTAAATAATAACATTACTTCATCTTATATATCACTCCGCCTGTAGAAACGATGAAGATGCATGGTAGATTACCATGCGTTCAATCAAATCATGACTAATGAAATTCATGAGTAGGATCACAGCATGTCAAGTAAATATTTATATAACCACATTTTACTTGACATACCATATAATATTATGTTAAACTGCCACTAACGAGACTCAGGCAGATATCGACACCTGGATTCAACATTTTCGCCGCACAGAGGCATTGCATTATTATTTAAAAAAGAAGAACCAGTTGATACGTATTGACTACCTACTGTGTAGATGTAGAAATGTTTATCGACCTGTGAGATTGAATTGAATTGTCGGCTGTAGCGGATCAGGTCTACTCGCTGACGGAGGAGTAGAGGAATTTCTAAAGCGGAGAAGCAGCAGAGAACAACATCCTTTCATTTCATACCTTGCCGCTCGCTTGGTATATCTGTTATTCTGCTGTTTCTCGCTTTAGAAATTCCGCTCTACTTCGTTCTGTCTCGCAAATAGACCTGATCGCCACAGCCGAGAAACAATTCAATACCTATTGTCTAGGCCGCAGCCTGATCGTAGGCACAATATAAACTTCAGCAAACATCCCATAAAGAGTTACCAGCTGAAAACAGCACAGACAGAACAGCCATATCAGTTAGTCATCGCAAATGAAACGCGCGTTCAATTTGCAGTTTGGGCGTTATTGCGGTTCCAGAAAATCAACGCAAAATTGCGGAAAAAGGTTGTACTGATGAGAGTAGCCTTTCCATTTCCGTCAGTTGCTACAAGAAATTGTATACACATTGATACATCGGCGTTCAGTCCTACATGATATGTTTCAAAATAATTTGTCAAAATTCAAATGAGATTGCTGGCAGTAATGCTGCGAAAATTCCGGGGAATGCAAATTTTGGCGGTAGAATTTATGACCATTCTAATAATGGTCACGTTGAATCATTACAATTTAAACAATGTATGTCAAGCAGAAAGACGCATTTGACTTAGTTGAAATGGACACATAAGTAATTTATTGACATTTTTGTAGAAAATTACTAATTTATTGCCATGGCTACTATAGCTGATGACAGGCAACCATTTAAAACACGTGAAAAACTTGTGCTACGAGCCGCAGCATAATCCGCGATTTTCGGGAGATTCCGTTGCGCAGTGATGGTTCATTGCTTTCATTACAAACGCCAATGTACTATTCACTTTCGTTGCTATTATTTTAAAGATGAAGAATCAAATGACGGAGTTTCCACAGTTTTATTGCACATGCCGATTCACTAAACATATCATGTAGCGGCGCGTCTGACTAATCGCATAGCGTTCATAGTAATAGGTTATAGAGAAAATCTATTCTTCAGATGGATCTGAAGCCACATGTACAAATGACTGCTTTAATTTGTGCAACATGCGATTCTGGCATAGATGTTATTTCCGTTTCGTCATGGAAAGCCCTGTACGCTTGGGAGTGCATTGAAACGAGGTGCTGCGTGTCAGTTTGCAAGATCATCACATAACACGGCCGAAGAACTTATTCATGCGCTATTTAAGCCAGACTCGAATACATCATCATGCTGAATCCGACTATAATAAATGGAAAGAAAATGTACAGTTACACGTGTGAAGCAAATTAGACTCAGTCATCCCATAGTGTTTGTCTCCAAGAAGAGCAGCAGGAAATAAAATTCTTCAACGGAAGAAAATTGCAGTAAAGTTATGAAAAACTTAATAAATAAAATAAATGTATAAAGTGTAGTCCTTATCTTTAACATGTTCCATCATGTCGCGCGGCTTTAAAGGTCTTTTCTTGGAACTTACATTAGCAAAATATCTGAAATCTTTCAAGCTTACATTTATCTGAAAAGGTAACGTCAAAAATATAATTGGTTCAGTGGTTAACGAGCTTTAAAGATTGATCTCGAATGTTATACTCAGTTTCAGTAGCACTCATAGATTCATTAGTCATAGGTTTGATTGATTGGAGACGCATGGTAATCCACATGCACTTCATCGTTTTCACAGGCGGGCGATGTGAGTAAATGAAGAGTACGACGACATCTAATAATCAGTCTCTCCAAAATGACACGGCAGAATATCTCCAATTTGATATGTTATGTAAAATTGAATGCTCTTTCATCTAAAAATACTAAAATAGGAGGCGACGAAGCTGCAGTCAAATCCAAGAAAAACTATTTGTCCTGCATTCTTTCTCATACAAAAATACTGATACAGTTCAGTGTCTGCGTATTTGCCTTGAAATCTCAAGACTACCAATACAATGGCTAAAATGACCAAAATCGGTTTAGAGCGTGCCCCAGAAAACTGACGATCTCTGAAAATCACGATTTTTTTGACCAACGCCGGTCTTAGTGTCCAGTTCCATAACGAAATCAACTACGTCTCAATATTTCTCGATGTTGAATAACTTACCGGAATATTATGGGGCCTGGAGAATGTATATCTCGCTTTCGTGAATTGCTGTATATATATATATATATATATATATATATATATATATATATATATATATATATATATACATGTATATATATATATATATATACAGCACCTAAGTGAAAAAGTTATAACGATCATCTCAGAATTATATAATATTCGGCAGGATTGTTCAACATCGAAAAAATATTAGACCCGTATTTTTTTATTTCGTTATTAGACTGGACCTTTCTGCGTTAGACTGGTCCAAAAAATCGTGATTTTTCAAAATCTTCAATTTTCAAAAATTTATAACTCCTAAACCGTTTAACCGATTTTAGTCATTTTTGGCCATTGTATTGGTATTTTTTTGAATTTCCAAGCAAAAATACGAAACCTTTGAATATATCAATTTTTGTATGAAAAAATACAAAACAAATAGTTTTTCTTGAATTTGACTGCGAGGGGCCTCAACGACTCCTTGTTTTAGTATTTTTAAATGAAAGAGCATTCAATTTTACATAACATATCAAAAAATTGGAGATGTTCTGCGTGTCGTTTTGGAGATACAATTTTTTAAATAATAAATCATTACTCTTCATTTTATACATCACCCGCCTGTAGAAACGATGAAGATGCATGGTAGATTACCATGCGTCTCCATCCAATCAAACCTATGACTAATGAAATCTATGAGTTACTTACAAACTTAGTATAACATTCGAATCAGTCTTTAAGGCTTTCCGTTAACCACACAGACCAATTGCTATTTTTTGACGATTACCTTTTCAAATAAATAAGGCTTTAAAATTTCAAATATTTTTGCTTAGTGTAAGTTCCAAGAAAAAACACTTTAAAGCCGCGCGACATGATGAACATGTTAAAAAATAAGAAAAACACTTTTATACATTTATTTTTATTTATTAAGTTTTTTCATAACAATTTTATACATTTTTCTTCCGTTGAAAATGAATTTTGTTTCACAATAATATACTCTTCGTTTTGAGGCTTAAAACTATGGAATGACTGAGTCCCTGAAATTTGCTTCACACGTGTGTAACGATTTTTTAATTTTCTTTCCATTTTATTATAGTCGGATTCCGAAAAAATTGATAGTGTATTTTCGAGTCTGGCTTAGAAATAGCCCATGAATAAAGTTCTTCGGCCGTTGTTATGTGATGATCTTGCAAACTGGCTTTCGCAGCATTTCGTTTCAATACGCCTCCCAAAGCATCACAAGGGCCCTTTCCATGACAAGTAGCGAAAAAATTCCACTCGGCATCTATGCCAAAATCTTTTTGCATGTTGCACAAATTAAAAGCGGTCATTTTATTTTTGTATTGGCTTCCAGATCCATCTGAGAAGAAATAAATTTTCTCTAAACCTGATAACTTACTTTTTATGAACGCTATGCATTGAGTCAAAAAAAGACGCACTGCGACATGATTATGTTTAGTGAAATCAGCAATTGCAATAAAACTGGTAAACTTCAAATCATTTGATTCTTCATCTTTAAAATAAATAGCACAAGGGTGAATAGTACATTGAGCGTTTGCCCAATGAAAGCCTTGAACTGCATCCTGCACAACGAATGAATAATTCTCCGAAAAATCACAGATTATGATACACTCAGTAGCTTTTAAATTGTTTTTCACGTGTTTTAAATAGTTTGCCTGTCGCTCAGCTGTAAAGTTATGTGGCAATAAATTGAGTAATTTTTCTAAAAAAGTATCAATAAATTCTTGTGTGTCCATTTCAACTAAGTCCAAACTGCATCTTTCTGCTTGACGCCATTGTTTAAATTGTAATGATTCAACGTGACCGTTATTAAGAATGGTCATAAGTTCTACCGCCAAAATTTGCATTCCCGGACAATTTTCGCAACATTGCTGCCAGCAATGCTCATTTGGATTTTGACAAATTATTTTTGAAAACATATCATGGTAGGACTGAACACCGGTCATGGTATCAATGTGCTTATACAATTTCTTGTAGCAACTTTGACAAATGAAAGAGCTACTCTATCGATTTTAACCTTTTTTCCACAGCATGCGTCGTCACAATTTTGCAGTTGATTTTTCTGGAACACGAACTCAACACCCAAACACTACAAATTGAACACTTAACGTTTCATTTTACGATATTCTTTGATATAACTGTTCTATGATATGATACTTTGTTTTCAACTGGTAACTTCTTACATAAATTTCCGTGTTTTATATGAAGTTTCATATTGTACCTACGATCAAGTGAAGTGAACTGCAGCTCTAAACTACAACTAGGCATTGAATTGTTTCTCGGCTGTAGCGATCAGGTCTCATTTGCAGACAGGAGCGAGTAGAGCATGGAACTTCTAAAGCGAGAAAGCAACAGAATAACAGATAACGCAAGCGAGCGACGAGTATGAAATGAAAGAGATGTTGTTCACTCTGCTGCTTCTCCGCTTTAGAAATTCCACTCTACTCCCTCCCGTCAGCGAGTGAGACCTGATCGCTACAGCCGAGAAACAATTCAATTCAATCTCACAGGTCGATAAACATTCTACATCTACAGTAGGTAGTCAATACGTATCAACGGTTCTTCTTTTAAATAATAATACCAATGCCCCTCTGTGTAACGAAAAGAATGTTAGGTAATCAAATTGTCAATATCTACCTAAAGTCTCATTAGTCTTAGTTGCTATAATATTATATAATTATGTCAAGTAAATATTATTTATTATATAATATTTACTTGACATTCTGTGACCTACTCATAGATTTCATTAGTCATAGGTTTGATTGGATGGAGACGCATGGTAATCTACCATGCATCTTCATCGTTTCTACAGGCAGGTGATGTATAAAATGAAGAGTAATGATTTATTATTTAAAAAATTGTATCTCCAAAACGACACGCAGAACATCTCAATTTTTTGATATGTTATGTAAAATTGAATGCTCTTTCATTTAAAAATACTAAAACAAGAGTCGTTGAGGCCCCTCGCAGTCAAATTCAAGAAAAACTATTTGTTTTGTATTTTTTCATACAAAAATTGATATATTCAAAGGTTTCGTATTTTTGCTTGGAAATTCAAAAAAATACCAATACAATGGCCAAAAATGACTAAAATCGGTTAAACGGTTTAGGAGTTATAAATTTTTGAAAATTGAAGATTTTGAAAAATCACGATTTTTGGACCAGTCTAACGCAGAAAGGTCCAGTCTAATAACGAAATAAAAAAATACGGGTCTAATATTTTCGATGTTGAACAATCCTACCGAATATTATAAAATTCTGAGAGATCGTATAACTTTTTTCATGGAATTGCTGTATATATATATATATATATATATATATATATATATATATATATATATATATATATATATATATATATATATATATATATATATATATATATATATATATATATATATATATATATATACAGCGATTCCACGTGAAAGAATAAAGTTGAAAAAAATTTGTCCGGTTTTACTCAAAATCGCTTTGTAGGTTTTCATCGAAAATAATAAGATCCTTATTATTTTTAATTTTTTTATTATGGTGACCATGTTCAATATAGGGTTACCAGAAAAATCGACATTTTTCAAAAAAATTTATTTGTGAAAAATCATCACTTCTGAACCGCTCGAAATAAAAGGATTATTACTTCTTGTTTTTATTAAAAAAAATTGTTAAAATAACTGATGCACTCAAATTTGCTAAAATGGTCAATACATTTGTTTTTTTTTATTTTCGAAATGTTGGACGACAACGACTATTTATTTTTATATTTTTTTATAAAAACTCAAACATTTTTACATAACATATCAAAAAATCTCAAATGTTCATCGAGCCGTTTTTGAGTTAAATTTTTTGAAAATGGCTCGATGAACATTTGAGATTTTTTGATATGTTATGTAAAAATGTTTGAATTTTTATAAAAAAATATAAAAATAAATAGCCGTTGTGGTCCAACATTTCGAAAATCATAAAAAAAAAACAAATATATTGACCATTTTAGCAAATTTGTTATTCTTTTTTCAACTCTATTCTTTTCTCGTGGAATCGCTGTATATATATAGTTATGAGCTGAGCTATCGCTCGGTAAGCATAATTCCACATAGCAACATCGTAGTAGCTCCACCACGCAGGCGCAGTATACCACGCCACTCAACAGTCAACCAACGTGCATCGAAGAATTGCAGCGTGAGCAGAAAGAAAGCATAAATACACCTGCAACCACATGACCAGCTCTCTCTTGTTCCAGCAGTAGCAGTGTGTAGGATAATTTTAATCCCGATTAGTGTTCTAGTTTTATTTTTTATGAAGAAGTTAATAGTTGAAGAATAAATGTATTTTAAAACTTACTTGTACTAACTGTACTTGTAATTGGCGCAGCCGAGTAGGCCTCGAGAGAAGGAAGAATAGGTAGTGAAACAGTGGTTGTTCACGAAAGAAAAGTGAACTTTAAGTGATTCCGCGTAAAAGCATCGCTAGCCGAAGGCAACCGCTGCTAGACCGAGTTGAGGATCCCCCGCTTATTTCTCCTGCAGAGTACTGCCAACGTCTCTCCTGACCAGCACTCACGACTACAAAACAGTAAGTTACCAAGCAATTTAATCTCTCCTTTATTTTGACTTTGTTGCTTACACTGGAATACTGCACTACCAGATAGACACCATTCCACGAGAATAACGTACTACCAGATAGGCGTCATCCTCACCCGACAGCAACGCACTACCAGATAGACGTTGTCGTCACAACCAAATTGAATTTAATTTTCCCATGAGCCAGAAGCTGGTAGAAGTCCTGTTCGCGAATCGGCTAATAAAAAGCGACGACGAACACAGTGACAGCAGCGAGAGTTCTTGTGAATCGGAACAAAATTCGTACGTTCCAATTAAAAACTTAGACCTTCCTCAACCTCAATCTTGAAGAAAAGGTAGAAATGGCAGAACAAAATAACGCAGAAGTCAACATTCTGCAATAATTTTCAAATCAAATGAATGCTCTTTCGCAATCAATCAACGCGATGAATGCAAAACAAACCCAATACGAAAATTTACAAGCTGCAATAAATGCGAGACTAGATAGCAATACTTCCGTACCTACTCAACCCCGACCAGCACCTCCAGTGCAATCAAATCACCTACAAATGGATTTGTTTAGGATACCTGATCCACTGAAATCCATTCCAGCTTACGACGGCAGCCGCAAGCAACTCAATGCATGGCTGACCACCGCAGAAAATACGTAGAATATTTTTAAACCAATTGTAAACGAACAAATTTATTCAATTTACTTACAAGCTATTGTCAATAAAATTGAAGGGAAAGCTAAGGACATTTTATGTCCAGCCGGTAGCCCAACAAATTTAGACGAAATTAAAGAAATTTTAATAAATGCCATCGGAGATAGGCAGGAATTATCTACTTACAAAAGCCAACTTTGGCAAAATAAAATGCAAGAGAACACAAGTGTCCACAGGTATTATCAAAAAATGAAAGAAATAGTGCAAAATATAAAAACACTTTCAAAACAAAAAGAAAAATATCGCATCCATTGCATCATTGGGATGCAATCAACGAGGTCATTGAAGAGGATTCACTAGCAGCCTTTATTGCGTGCCTGCGTGAACCATGTTTTGGGTATGCGCAAGCTGCCCGACCAAAGGACATGGAAGACGCCTACGCGTTTCTATGCAAATTTAAAAGTAGAGAAATCACTGCAAATAATATGAGTCAACCAATCTAGACAAATCAGAACTTTCAAAAATATAGCAAAAACGAAAAACCCAACTTTAATAAAACGTCTCAAAGTAACAGTGCATTTGACAACAGCAAACCATAACATAAAAAAACACAACATATTCACCCCCCCCCCCCCCTCCCCCCACAACCAATGAAGATTGATCCCTCATTAAAAAGCAGGCTAACCCTTAACAGAAAACTTATACATAATAATGAAATTTTAGAGCATCCGGACAATTCTGAACAATCGGATGTAGAAGAAGAAAATGAAGTAAATTTTTGGCAGACACCGGAAACGTCCCCCGATACGTAAACTACCTCCCATACATTAAATGTAGAAATACCAAAACACATAAAAATATTAAACTCTTGTTAGACACTGGAGCTAATAAGAACATAATTAGACCTGGACTGATCCCCAATACTAAAGAAACAAGAAGCACAAGTGTTAAAAATATAACCGGAACCCGCACAATTAATCGTAAAGGGAAAATAAACTTTTTAGCATATGATATTCCACATCAAACATATTATGAACTAGATTTTCACAAATTTTTTGATGGTATCATTGGCTCAGAGTTTTTTGCTGAAACCAATACCATAATCAACTATCAGAATGAAACAGTAACAATTGCAAGCCATAAAATGCCTTTCCACAAACTCTATCCAGCAAAACAAACGTTCAACCACATAATGACTCTTCCCAGTGACAAAGATGGTGATTGGTTTGTCACAAAACCAACCAAACTTAACAATGATATTTTAATAGAACCCGGCCTTTACCAATCGAAAAAAAAAGACGACGAAAAACTTACTGCAACGACTAGAATAAAACATAAAATTTTAACAACCGACGAGAAACCAATCTATACAAAAACCTACCGTTATCCCCACGCACACAAAGAAACCGTTAAGGAACAGATTCAGGACATGCTAAACAACGGAATAATAACACACTCAGATTCTCCGTGGAATGCCCCAATATGGATCGTCCCCAAAAAGGCCGAAGCTTCAGGAAAAAAAAAAGTTTCGTGTAGTTATAGATTATAGGAAAATTAACGAAGTAACTATAGATGACAGACACCCAATCCCACAAATAGAAGATATACTCGATAATTTAGGACAGTCTCAATATTTTACAACTATTGACCTAAAATCTGGTTTCCACCAGATTGAAATGGATGAAAACTGAAGGCAGAAAACTGCATTCAGTACTGATCTTGGCCACTATGAATTTTTGCGTATGCCGTTCGGATTAAAAAACGCACCGGCAACGTTCCAAAGAGCAATGAACTCTATTCTGGGGAATCTCATTGGAAAAATATGTTACGTCTATCTGGTCGACGTTATTGTTTTTGGCAGATGCTTGAAAAGTCATCTTGAAAATTTGGAAAAAGTATTGGAAAGATTAGAGAACGCTAATCTTAAAATCCAACTAGATAAATGCGAATTTCTTCAATGAAATTTCGAATTTTAAGGCCACATCATTACTCCCGAGGGTATCAAACCCAATCCAGACAAAATCAAGGAAATAGAAAATTGGAAATTACCCACTTCAGAAAAGCAAATCAAACAATTTTTAGGACTGCTAGGGTATTATAGAAAATTTATCAGAGACTATGCAAAGCTTACAAATCCAATGACTAGATACTTAAAAAAAGAAATAGACTTCAATAATAGCGACCCCCAATTCATAGAAGCTTTTGAAAAATGTAAAAAAATCCTCATAGCAGATCCCATACATAGATATCCCCACTTCTCAAAACGTTTTATCCTAACAACAGACGCTTCCAACTATGCACTTGGAGCTGTTCTGTCTCAAATTCATGAAACCAAAGACCACCCAGTTGCCTTTGCATCTCGAACACTGAACAAACATGAAATCAACTACTGTACTACGGAAAAGGAAGCTGTTGTCATAATCTGGGCAGTTGAAACATTTAAACCCTATTTGTACGGAAATATGTTTACCCTCATAACAGACCATAAACCATTAATTTTTATTAAAAACTCAACCAAAAATCAAAAACTAATTCGTTGAAGACTAGACTTAGAGAACTACGACTACAAGACTGGCAAAACAAACGTCGTTGCTGACGCATTGAGCCGGAAAATCGATGCAAATGTAAACGAAATAGACAGTGAATCCCTTCCCGACACTATACACTCCGCCGACGACTCGCACGAATTTTACATTCACTTCACAGAGAGACCTATTAATAATTTTAGAAACCAATTAATATTCCGGGAAACCAGCTTTACTACAACCATCAATGAACAAATTTTCCCAAACTTCAGAAGAACAATAATCTGTCATAACTCATTTGATCATCAAGTTATAACAGATGCACTAAAAAAATACCACAATGGTAAACAAACTGCCATTCAAGCCCCCGAAAATATATTACAAACAATTCAAGATGTGTACAAGGAACACTTTTCAAACTCAAACTCACATTTTGTAATTACACAAAATATGGTAGATGACGTTACTATAGAAGAAAGACAGGACCAAATTATTAAAAAAGAACACGAACGCGCACATCGCGGAATACAGGAAGTAGAAAATCAAATAAGGCGATCATTCTTTTTCCCTAAAATGATCGAAGAAAATACGAAAATTCATAAATTCCTGCACCATCTGTGCACACCATAAATACGAAAGAAAACCTTATAATATTAAGCTGTCACCCAGGCATATCGAAACAGCTCCTTTTATCATGGACATTTTTGGCATGGATAAACACAACTATTTAACGTTAATATGTGCCGTCTCTAAACACCTCTACATAATAGAAATTCCAACCAGAAACGTGATTGACATACAAAACGCCTAATCACAATATTTCCTACATTTTGGAACGCCCAAAATATTGATTTGCGACCACGAAGCTTCATTTACAAGCATACACCTCAAAAGTTTTCTCAGCGAACTTGGAATCCAGATAGCGTTTGCATCTTCATCTGAATCTAATGGACAGATTGCGAAAACCCACAGTACCATCATCGAAATGTTTAATACAAATAAACACAAATTCCCCGAACTAAATAGCCCAGAAATAATTGCACTCGTTATTGCTCTCTATAACGAAACAGTACACTCAGCCACTTCCTTCAAACCGAATGAAATTGTATTCAATCAGAGAAATATTGTTCATCCACAAGACGTTTCACAAGCTGCTCAAAATATATTCACAAAAGTAAAAAATCATCTGGAAAAAAACAAAGACTAACATGACAAAATATAATAACGCAAAAGAAAATCCCCCAGAAATTAAAATAAACGATAACGTTTACGTCAAAAAAGCAACTAGAAAGAAAATTGATCCTAGATTTTCTGAATCTAAATGCTTGGGAAATAACGACCGAACCATAATGATCAAAAGAAATGTTAAGAGGAATAAAAACAAAATAAGACGTTTGAGAAATAAAAAGTAAAAATACAAATACAATATATTTCATTTTAGGAACCATTATACTGAAAGACCAAACCAAATCAAAACATCATTAAATCATTTATCGAAGGTAGTTTACAAAACTAATTATTTCTTTTTTTTTCTTTTAGTTTCAATCGTAAAGACTAGCGAAAACACACATACAGGACATTCGAGACACAGTAAAAGCCGGAAGAAAAACTTCACGAGGAGGTATTTGAAAACAATCCAAAATTGCTTTCGGAAATCTCATATAACCTTTTAATGAAAAACAATTCCCTTTGGTCAAAGTTAAAACTAAAACAAAAATTA